>BGNK01003135.1:1549-80002 GCA_003297005.1 Symbiodinium sp. clade A Y106 | reverse complement strand
TCGCAACTACAGAGGTTTTTTGTGTGCAGAAGGAAAAATAAGACCGCGCGCTCGCCCATGGAGCATAAGACGTGGTGATCATCTTCTTGGCAAGGCCAAGGTTTTCTAAAACCCTAAACATAAATAACCCTAAACCGCCATAAGCCCCCAACGCCCCAAACATCCACAACTCCGAGCTCCAGGCCCCTGCGATAGATCCGAAGGTCAGGGAAAGACCCGGTTCCTAGTTTGTGATTTTTGTTGAATGGGGATGTTCAGTTCATGTGTATACACATACATACATACATACATAGGGTAATACATACATACATACATACTCTTGTTGTTTGCAGGGGCTCAGGGTTTGGGGGTTTCGATCTTTGTGGTGTAAGGGTGCTAGGGCTTTGAGGAGATGGCGCTTGTTTAGTTAGCTATGCAGCTGATTAGTTAGATAAATACTTAGTCAGTTTGTTTGTTTGTTCGTTAGGTAGGTAGGTAGACAGGTAGTTAGGTAGTTGGATAGCCAGACAATTAGGTAGTCAGGTAGCTAGCTAGTAGGTTGGTTAGTTAGATAGTTAGATGCGGTCAGGTTAGATAGTTAGATAGTTAGACAGTTAGTTGGTTCGTTAGTTAGTTAGTTAGTTAGTTGGTTGGTTGGTTTAGTTGGTTTAGTGAGGGTTCGTTGGTGAGTTACTTAGTTCGTTCATTCGTTTGTTGGCTAGTTAATATGTGTGTGTGTGTGTGTTTCCGCTGTGATGCTAAGGGTTTGAGAGCCCGAGTAGTATAAGCCAGGCCACAGAAGACACAACAGGGATGTCGGGTAAGATGCATACATTCGGATTTTGGGTGCCGTGCGATGTTTCGAATTGCGAGTTGCGTTGAGCGGAAAACCGAGCTCTAGAGACCTGGAACAGCTTGAACTCTGAACCCTTCCCTCCCTCTGTCCCTCTACTTGCTCTCTCTATCTCACTCTCTCTCTCTCTCCCTCTCTCTCTCTCTCTCTGTCCCACTCTCTCTCTCTCTCTCGCTCTCTCTCTCTGTCCCACTCTCTCTCTTTGGCCTTTGTTTCATCAGTCTCTGTATGGCAGAAAAATACAGAAAGGAAACATAGTGCTTCTAATCGAACATGCAATGATAGTAATGGCAGCGTCGGAACCCTTCAAACCTTCGCATCTAGAATATAGGCGCCTAAATAATAGGGTTCCTTGAAAGGGTTCCTCAAAAGGCATACTATAAGGGTTCCATACGGGATTTAGAGATTTAGGGATCTAAATTCATACGGTACATACATACACTATTTTCGGGGTTCCTTATTGAAAAATTATAGTATACTACTATGCCCCAATACCCTATTCTAGTTCTTAAGGCCCCTATATTAGGCATGCTGGCGTGTATGTACAGTACAAAGCCAAAAGTTGGAAATCCAATAGCCTCAACCCTGGGCTCAACCCTTCAGAGACATGTAATAGGGAATCCCAGCACTAATTGTCCTTTATCCGGTTTCCACCTTTTTGGGGGGTTTACTCTATGCAATGTATGTACGCGTGCATGCAAACATGTCCGCGTGACCCTAAGACACTACATTAATCTGCATTCGCCGACCTGTCTACCTGATATGTGGGAATTAACCTGTAGGGTTCAGGGTTTAGGGTTTAATTAGGTCCGCGAACATGTATGGCTTCGCATCTACCTATCTCCCACCCATGCAGTTATGCATACATACGTAACCGACGCAACCTTTATTCAAGACAATTTCCCACGTACATGCAGGCACACTACTTCAGCTCTCTCTCTCTCTCCCTCCCCCTCTTTCCCTCTGCAAGCTCTAGGAACAGTTTGTGCTACAATCCAGTTCCAGCGTACCCATGGACCCCGAGACCCTCAAACAGAACCTGGGTAAGGCTTTTAAGGCTTAGTCCGAAACCAAAACCTCAGAATTCACCACAAAGCACCTCCAGGACTTTCTTCAGCACCATAGGGGCTCTCCTCCTGGCAAGAAACAAGAACCCAGAGACTCCAATATTAATTAAGTAATATACCGTAAATTAGCGATCCTACTATAGTTTAAGGTATATTCCTTTACCGCAAATTAGGGATCCTACTATAATTTAAGGTATATTCCTTAATCACGGGATAACTGGACTCTCTGGGAAGCGATCCGAACGCCACCAAATCCCACACGCCACACTCCACGTGTGGTACTCGCGAACCATACCGCAGGCAAGTCCAAGAGCTGTACTGCTGATGGACAAAATCCTGCATGACCTTAAGGACTCTAAACTATGGGAATTATGGTATATTCCTTATAACTTATAATGGGTAATGCAGGATTTTGTCCATCAACAGTATCATTCCTGTCTCTAGCCTGTTGCACAACACATCTGCAGCAAAGTTCGCAAACCCCTAAACCCAGCACTGTATGGACCGCAAACCCTAAACCCTCGTAGCCTCAGACTTTCCCGCAGAAACGCATCTGGGCCTTCGAGATCTCTGAAACTCGAAAAATCGTGCTGAAGTTGAAGAAGCCCTCATGTAGACCCCTGATTGATGAACCCCTCTCCCTCATAGGGAAACCTGATTCCACACCCCAGAAGAAACCTAGAACGTAAGACTGCGCCTGAAGCCCCAAATCGAAACCCGCCAATACACCAACCAGCCCCCTAACCGTTAACTCAACACTCTGAACCCCTGAACACTAACCCTAAACCCTAAACCCTAAACTCAAAACCCTGAACCCCTGAACACTAACCCGAAAGCGACTAAACCCGTTGCTCTTTGCCTGCTGAGGTTTCGGTTCACTGCCGGCTTGGTCACAACATTGGCCTCGAGTCCGGTGTAGGGACTCTGGGATTCGGGGATGACAGCGTTAGCGGCCTCAGCGCATGCAGTATGTGGACATTACACGATGGCCTAGACTCTAAAGACCAAAGCCCAAATTTCAAAGACTCACTAACCGCCATAAACCCTAAACCCTAACCCTAAGCTCCAAACTCCAATCCCTACACGCTAAAGCGGGCCTAAGCACCCAAATCCCTAAACGCATAACCTCATATAGATCTCTAAACCTGAAGAAACTATAATGAGGAACCCCCCAAAATAGTATTGGTAATTATTCAGGTTCCTACGTTAACCTACGTCCTGCTATCAGCTCATGAGCTCATGTGTCGACGCGGCACTATCATGAAATCTCACAAGATCTACTGAAATGCTGAGGTGAGTATAGGCGCCTTAAGAACACGGTTCCGTCAAGGGTGCCTTTCAAGGGGGTTCTGCCAGGGCTACATAAAGGGTCGGGGCCTGAATAAATTGAATAGGGTTTCAGGATGTTTGGGGTTTCTTGAAGTATTAGACAGCTAGCTATACAAGGACCGACCACAATGGACTTTACTAAGGGAATGCTATTGTTAGTTCTTCCGATGCTCATATTATGCAGCCCACCAGCCTTACATGCAGCCCAAAACCCCACAGCATAGTAGGAGTTTCCGAAAATATGGGACCCTACTACAGTACCTAAATAGTAGGATCCTTATTTTAAGGACCCCGAAAGAAGGTACCCCTAATTTTCGGAAACTCCCTAGTAGGTTATCCTTTCTGGAATGTGTGGCCCTTGTCTATACCGTGCCCGTTGACAAGGGCTCATAGGGTAATATAGGGGCCCTAATAATTAGAATAGGGTTTTGGGGCCCGTTATACCATAATTATAGTAAGGAACCCCCAAAATAGTATTGGCAATTATTTAGGCCGCTACCATGGCCGGCAGGCTGTTGGGCTATACGTCCGGCACACATGCTGCACCTACCGAGCATGGGCAACGAGCTCGGACTCGTCGCACGATTGGCACCTTGTGACAATGGTTTATGGTTTAGGGGTCAAGCACAGCACAAATGTGCTCCATGGTTATGATGCTGGAAACCTGGGCAGTCCAAATGCCGTCTTCACGCGAGCTCGACCTCGAGAGCGTCGGGCAGCTCACCCAAAGGCCTAACAAAACCATGGCCACCGCAACCCTAAACCCCAATATACGGGCCTGAATAACTTGAACAGCGTTTTTGAAGGTTCCTTGATGTAACGAAAGCAGAATATGCCTCATAACCCCAGTCCAATCACTACTGCCGTTACAGCATAGAATCCTTCTGGCAACCCTCATTTTGAAACACTCGAAGCGGAACCCGAAAGGGAACACTATCCTATTCTGCTTATTACCTTTAAGGCACTGAAAACCCCAAGCCCAAGCCCCAAACAACCCTAAACATCCCTAAACCCTAAACTCTAAGCCCTAAACCCTAGGCCCTAAACCCCTAAACCCTAAACCCTAAGCCCTAAACCCCTAAACCCTAAACCCCAAAACCCCAAAGAAGTCGTCGAGGCTACGGCTGCAGTCAAACAGTCCCTCACGGCGCAGAACTCCTCTCGCAGCTGTGTGAAGTCCTGCGAAGCGACCTAGCCTTAGGGTTTGGGGTTTAAGGTTTAGGGGTTTAGGGTTTAGGGTTTGGGGTTTTCCCAGTTCAGAAATCAAAAGGGGCTTCACCTTTCAGTTTCAAAAAGGAGAGGTTGAAATATCCCAATCAAAAAGTTTAACGTCTGCTTCTCTTACTTGTCCAGTATCTTAGGGGAACTAAGGTTAACCTTTGGGATCATAAAGGGATTATAGTACCCCAAAACGGTTAAATTAGTTAAAGGTTACCTACTCTACTACTAAGTTCTTGAGCCCAGACGATGTAAGGCTTGTTCGGCGTTCGGCTGAGCTTAGGGTTGAAGGGGATGAGGTTTTGGGTGGGTTTAGGGTTTAGGGTGTAGAGCTTGCGGTTTTGGGGAGTCATGGGGCAGTTGTTGACGATTCAAGGGTATTTCCTTAGGCCTCCTGAACATTACTATAGTTAGGGTACCATATACCGAAAAGCTACATAACCATCAAGGCCGCTATTTTTGTAATCTTTTCCGACTTAATTAGTTTAGGCCCCGCCTGGGTTTGGGGTTCAGGGTTTCGGGTTTAGGGCCCCGGAGTGAGCCCCAAACCCTAAACCCTGAAGCAAGGCCTTCAGCAGCTCCCGGTGCTCCCTCCGGAGGTCTCGCAGCAGCGAGGACGTGTGCCTCGCGTCCTGGCATTCGCAGGGCTTGACGGTTGAAAAAGCTTAGGGCTGGCGGGTCTGGAGCTCAAGGTTTCAAACATAATCGGTAGGTGGCTTAATACTTGCAGTAGAGCTTTGGGGGGATATCTGTTTTACCATACTTACCTCAGTAATTAAAATAGAATATGCAGGGTTTTCGCAGATACACTTGTCTATCCTTAAGCTGGAAGGAGGCGAAATAAGCCTACACACGAGTAAACATAGCTAAACATTGACACAGACACAACATTCCAACTCCAACCTTCAAAATGTGCCGCTTTCCAAGCTGAGAACATGGATGGCAACAACTTTTCGCTGACCGTGGTGATGTTCTGTTGGCACACGGGGAATAGCATGAACCTATTCAAACCATAAGGGTTGAAGGATGTGATGATTGGGATGTGATAGCACTAGTTGCAGCAGGGCTTATAAGCGAGGTCTAGCTCGCCAGCCATGACCTCGATAGATAGATGATGTAGACTCGGCATCCTACATCCCGATTTCCTACACCTTACCCTCAACCCTATTCTGGCACATCCTGAAGCGCAACCGCCCAAAGCCTCTGCCAGCTTGTCTTGCTGAACTTCCTGGGCTGCAACCAGAGGCTCTCTTCGTTGAGTAGGTGAGTGCACGCGGATTCTCAGGCTTTCGCTGCCCTTTTACCTGGGTCTTTTTAGGCCAACGAAACTCATCATTGACATCAGCAGCTTACCATCAAGCTCTCTGAACAGAATAACCCTGACACGCTGTTGACACCCTTAAATCCCTAAGCCCAGAAAACCCCCACAATACACAATCCCTGAACCCCTACAAACTCTCAAACTTGAACTAACATCCCTACTGTAAACTTTTGATTAATGAGCCCCTCGTCCCTTAGTCGTAAAGCCCTTGCAGACAGGAGATGTATCATCAAAGTCAACACGGTAACTTCAGACTTTTGAACATTAGGGAGCCTTTTGCAGACCTAAAAGTGTCGAATCTGCAATATGAGGAACACCTCGACATGAAACCCACGTAAACCTAAATACAAGACCCATTATTGGACCTGCCAACACGCTAACGCATTACCATATCACAAGCATGACGCATTTAGTTCTGCAGATAGTCTAACTTGAAAGAGACTGGATACCTGTATAAGCCATGTCACGTCCTATAAGGCCAGCGCAGCGAAACAATGACAGAGCACCGCAAAGACCACGACCACCATGACCACCACCATGAGGACTACCAGAAGACTTTAGGAGCTTCCACTGCAAAAGCCCTGGCAAACCCTGCTTTCATCGCCGAAGCCCTGTGTAAATATCTACTTAGAATCTTCTAGTTTGAAAACCTTAAACCCTAAACCGCAAACCCTGCTTTCGGCGCCGAAACACCCTGAACCGAAAACCCTAAATCTCTACAGACCCTAAACCCTAGAGCCCTGTAGACCCCGCATCCCGAAGCCCTACTTTCATCGCCGAAACACCCTAAAACCTAAACCGCGAAACCTAATTATCGCCCTACAGACCTATAGACCCTATAGTCCTCAAGTAAACACGAAACCATGCTTTCATCGCCGAAACACCCTGAAACCTAAAGTACAGCCCTAGAGACCTACAGACCCTAAAGCCCTAAGGCAAACACCAAACCATGCTTTCATCGCCGAAACACCAGCTGCTGGCTCTGCGTGATCAACCCATTGAGGTTAGACCGCTGCTCGGCTAAAACGGCCTCGGGGTTTAGGGTTTAGGGCTTTAAGGGTTTAGGGTTTAGGTTTAGGGCTTTAAGTTTTAAGGGTTTAGGGTTTAGGGCTTTAAGGGTTTAGGGTTTAGGGTTTAGGGCTTTAAGGGTTCAGGGTTCACAGAGTGTAGGGAGTACAGGGTTTAGGGTGTAGAGTGTTTAGGACCTACAAAGCTCGGAGGTGAAGATACAGCTACGCTAAGAGTTTAGGGTTTAGGGCTTTTCGGTTTCGGGGCTAAACTCCAAGCATCCAACTGGCACATACTTCGGTTGATGGACAAAATCCTGCATTACCCATTATAAGGAATATACCATAATTCCCATAGTTTAGGGTCCTTAGGGTCATGCAGGATTTTGTCAATCAACCGTTAGGACCCAGAGACAGCAAGACGCACATCATTTTTTGAAGCCCGGATCCTCAGGCGAAACTTCGGAACTGCAACTAATGCAAAACCCCGAGCCCTGAGCCCAAAAAGCTCAAGCCTACAGTCCCTAACCAATGAAGGCCTTAGGGTTTAGGGTTTAGGGTTCTGAACCCTGACGCTGGCTTCAAGCAACCGTATATCCAAAATCCTATATCTTCAGCTGCCAAAAAGTACTTCCCACCTCCAGGCTCGTCTTGGAGCACATGGCGACGAGCTCGAGCTACACGATGCGCATGCAAGAAGGTAGGCCCTAAAGCCTAGATTCGGGGTCTTTACGCCACCTTGATAGGCAGTTTATGATGGCCTATTCAGGGCTGCCTTGCCTAGATTATCAGGGGGCTTTAGGATTGAGGGTATTCTACTTGTATTTACTTGATCAGGCGCATGATGCGTACATCTTGCATCCATGGCCCTCAGGCTATTCCCTGCAAGCCCTGAACCCAAACGGCTTGTGGAACCGCGATAGTGGCGACAGGTGTGAAATACTAGACCCTCACAGCATCCTCCTCGTAGGCTTCGAGGAGGCCTAACCCTAAACCCTAAACCTCATAAGGCCTAACCCTAAACCCTAAACCCCAAAGCCCTTAACAATATGCAAAGCGTTGAGCCTGAAGCCCGAACCCTCATCCCTGCGGTCTAGAGTTTGGGGTTTGAGCGCAAAACATCGACCGCCCCAGGAGCCCTACTGCAGAGTTTGAAGCAACCTCCCTCGGACATACGGCTCATGGGCAGAAGCTGCATATGCCCGAACTTTTCTGGGACATACTGGATTAAGGGTTTAAGGTTTAGGGTTCAGGGACATACTGGGCATTGTCCATCTCCAAGATGAAGAGTTCTCATACCTCAAGGCTTCTTTCTACCAGAAGTACCGGAATTTCCGTATCTCACGAGGAAGCAGCAGTTCCAGTAAAGCGTCCTGGGAGGAGTCCTGTGTTGGAAGGGCTGGAACCACGCCTGCATCCGGGATTCTTCCGTTTAGGGTTTAGGGGTTTAGGGTTTTAGGGTATTTGAAGCGACGACAACAGTATTGATAACAACTAAACACGAAGCAACAACAGACCTGACTGCCAGCCGACTGCGCTGTTTGCCCACCTGTTCGTGTTTTCCCGCCCCAGAGGGCTGCAGGCCCTAAACCCTGCTGAACCCCAAAACGGTTTGAGTTTCGGACTTCGGTGGCTTTTGGGTAAACGCTACTTCAGTATACCTTAAGCTTCCCAAACTCTTACAACAAAAATGAAGGGAACATCCGAATCAAGCGCAACTCGTTCAGCTCACCCAGCGAGCCTGGTACCCCTGAAATAAGTCAAGTATCAGAAAATTCGGACCCCCTATCCATGATCGAAATAAGATCTCTCTATGTAGTAACTGTATGGCCAGGGGGGTTTTGAACTCCCCGAGCACGTTCGCACATTTTGCAAGAGAGCGTGCGCGATCGAAGAAGTGTTGTGGTGAAGTCCTCTCCTCATCCGAAACCTGGCTACGGACTCATGCATTCGGTGTCTAGGGTTTAGTTAGAGTTTAGGGACTCAGGGTTTCGGATTGCGGTTCGTGGGGTTTGGTTACAGTAGCATAGGGACGCAGTTTTTGCGGTTTACGCTTTAGGGCTTCGTTTGGAGTTCAGGGGTCTACTTAAAAGCCTCTGAAAACATCGTAAATAAGATCCTGAGGTCTCAGCCCAATCAGGGAACACATCAACGAACAGCCTACCTAGGGCTTACCTTGGGATCCGAAACCCTACCGTTTTAAGGGTTCTACCCTCTAAGTCATAACCTACTATTTTGTAGGGTTTGGGGTCACAGGTAGGGTTTTTTTAAGGACTTATAGAAGGAAATCATAATAAGGAACCCTAAAAAGGTAGGTTCTTCAGGGTTAAGGCAGGGTTTAGGGCGGGGATTTACCCGTCGCTCCACGAGACAAGAAAAGATCGACTAACATCGGCAACGACTTCCCGACTCTAGGGTTTTATGGGTTTAGGGTTTAGGGTTTAGGGGTTTAGGGTTTAGGGTTTAGGGGTTTAGGGTTTAGGGTTTAGGGGATTTAGGGTTTAGGGTTTATGGGTTCGTTTGAGCTCATTTATACTACCTATCTGGAATTAAGCACCAAGACACCATCAACAGGAGTATATTTGGACCCTCTGGGCTTGGGTTGGGAGCTTCAGCTAGGGGTTCAGGGTAGTGACGGGTAGGACTTTCGGGTGATGGCTGAAGACTAAGTGTTCGGGCTTGAGGTTGGCAGTTTAGGGCTTAGGATGTTTAGAGTTTAGGGTTTATACGGTTCAGGGCCAATGAGGGATCAGATTCAGTGTGTGCGTTTGGGGGTATATTTTACTATACTTATAATGAGGAACACCCCAAAATAGTATAGGTAATTATTGAGGCCCCTATAGTAACAGTGAACCCTAAGACCCTTAGCCCGGACAACCATGGACAACCTCTATAGGTCCTGAGTCTGCAATCACAACTCAAAGGTCTAAACTCTACAGAGGAGGATTACTAAGATCCCTGAGATAACCCGCAGGGGCAGAAAACTCCATGTGCGCCCTCCCTCCCCACAGAAACACGAAGGCGACACAACCCATGGAGCTGAACTACCCAAGATAGCAACCCGGCCCGTCAAAAGCAGTTAGGGTTTCGGGCTTTGGTGTCGTCTTTGGGATCCTACCGTGTATAAGAGGTAACCTAAGAAACTCCGAAGCTTGAGGTCTAATGAGTCTAATTACGTAGTGTCTAAGTATCCTAGCCCCGTTTAACCTCCTGGAGTTTGTATAACCCTAGCGTAATTGAAAGGGTTATAATAACCCTTTCAAGTACGCTAGGGTTATACAAACTCCAGGAGGTTAAGGTTACCTACTCAGCTACTAACAGCCACTTATAGAACCCTATAGATCCCTTAAAGGACCCCTCATAGCACCCTAAACCCTACTCAGATTCCTTAGTGTCCATGTGGCCATGCTCGGGGGCTCATCAGCGCCTGAATCTGGCTCGAAAGCAAAAACCACACAACCGAAGACTCCCTGGTGCTTAGTGGGGAATGGGTTATGGGGACTATTATTGGGGATTAGGGTTTAGGGAATGGGGAATGGATTATGGCGACTGTTATTGGGGATTACGGGTTTAGGGTTTAGGGAATGGGGGAATGGGTTATTGGGACTACTATTGGGGATTATCTAGGGACTACTAGAGGGATCCATTCCTCCTGTTTTTATTTAGCACCAGGCAGAAGAGTGTTGGAGGACTCTTGCGGTACTTTAGCTTAGAGGTCCTTAGGATAAGAATTCAACTATTCAAGGATAGTTGAGGTCTAAACTATAATCCTGGAATCTGTAAAATGCTCGATCGGGGTTCCGGGATTCAAGTCTTGCGCTGTCTTTGCTCAAGGCCGCGAGCCTTCTCACTCATCAGCATCTGCATCGAACTGCACGAACTTGCCGTCCTTGTCCTGCATCGCGGTGAGAGCTCTAAAGTTTGAGCTCACTGCCGTAGGCTCTGATACGAAAGGGACAGGCTTACTTATGTAGGGGTCGGAATGCTTCGTTTCTACTACACCTTTATAATATTATAGTCCCCAGATCATTGTACTACGCGATAGTTAGTAATCGTTGGGGCTCCTATATTAAGCAAGTGGGCGAAGGAGTCGTTGAGACTTGCGGACGAACAGTTATAAGTTATAGGGCTTAGGGTGAGGTATCTTAAAAATGAAAATAGAACGCCGGTTACAGGGGAACAGTGTTCATGATCGTTCCCACTCCGTTGCGAGTGTGTTTCGGCTCTTTCTTGCTTGCAAAGGTTGATGGGTGCTCGTGGGAACTTGTCGTCGAACGGGCTCAGATCTGCTACCATGATGAACGTAGGTCCCAGAACCCACCACCGGCGCCGCAAAAGGATCTACTGCAGCGACTACAGAGTCTTTGGTACAGCGGCAAGGGATCCAGCAAGATGGCTGAAATGCCTTACAAGCAGTAGTTTCATAGCATTGAAAAGGTTTTAACCTAGATCCTGACATTCTTCTCAATCCCCAAGCACATCAGCTCGGCATGCTGAAACTCTAGCGCCTAAACCTCAAAGTCTATGAGTCTATGCCAAAACAACATGCCCGAGTACATTTCTACCAGCTAGGCGCTAACCTACCAACATAGTTCCTTTTTACGGGTTACTTGTTGTCTTAACATAAGACCCGACCAGGGAAAGAGGTCATCTAAAGGATGTTCAGTACCGATGATTGGATAGTTGCACAAATCGCAACGGTAATTCCCACGATAGAACAATTTAATCCTACATGCTACTACGATGTATCAGCGTAGGTACGTTTTACACCACTAACACACTGACACGAAAAATTACAACGCTTCAGGGTCAGGCTTCCCCAGTATCCCTTAATAAAGGCTTCTCCGCTCGCTATGGTCAATATTTCATGCGGCAGCCCCTAGAACTCCCGAGAGGCACTACTGCGGCACCTGGGTAAGAGTCTATGGGTCCCGGGTTTCGGAGTTGCGACGCACTTACGATTGCATCCCATTTTATTTTTTCAACAACGATTTAGAGTAAAAAATTAGATACCTGGCACAGGGCTCAGACACTAAAGCCCTAGCTCCTAACTATATATCAATAGAAACAGCATTCCCTCCCTTTCCAAAAAACCCCATCTCTTGAAATCGGCGCCTATTACACCCTCAAAGCCTGGCTGCAAAAACCAGAGAACACAAAACCGTGCGTAACACCCCCACGGAACCTATGTAAATCGTTCAGCACTTTGGATTTAGGGTTTGGGGAAGAAGCCGCAAAGGGTTTAGGGGATCGGAGTTCATCTACTACTACAGGCCTTAGGGGGTTTATACAAATATGGGGGGATACTTACCCAAACCATCATTAGTATGTCCTACTCTAGAAACCCTACTTGCTAGGATCTCATTACTTCGAACCCTTGAAGCCTTGGGGAGGGTGTGGGGTTCAGGGTGTATCTGCAGGCCTTTGGAGGCACCGGCACGCGCTCAGCGACAAGCTTGTACTCCTGCGACGCAATTCTTTCAGGGGGCTAAACGCATTCCAAGACTGAGTGCTTGGGAGTGGAGTCTGCAACATAGTTAATTCACTAGTGTTCCAGGGTTTTGGGCTGGGGTCAAACTTTCACACACGTCTCGGGTTGACTTTTCTTCCGCATCTCCGGATCCTGCTTCGGGAATCCGGAAATCGAACTAGAGTTCGGATGAGTTCGTGTTTCGGATCTTTTTCATCTAGGCCTTCACATTAAAGACAATGTAGGCCGCGGCGTTGCGCAGTTTCTACGCTCGTCGTTTACCACATGATCGTCATTATCACATCGATCACAAGCTCCAAATCCTCATCCCAAAGGCCCTTTGAAACCTGAAACTTCCCACAGTGTAAACTGTGTAAACACCAAGCCCTAATCCTAAGCCCTGAAGAACCTACCTTTTTAGGGTTCCTTATTATGATTTCCTGATATAAGTCCTTTAAAAAGGTAGGTTCTTCAGGGTTAAGGCAATCCATAAAGCCATAAACCTTAATGGCGCCCTTAAAGGCCAAAAGCCCCCTATCCTACTCTACAGCCCTGAACCTAACCTTCGAAACCCAACCCAAGGGCCTTGAGCCCCCTATCCTACTCTACTCTAATCGAATTAGGGTTTAGGGTTTAGGTTTGGGGTTTAGGGTTTGTGGGGTTTGGGATTTATAGGGTTTATAGTGAACCCCAGAAAGTTGGAACATGGGTTTAGGAGGATTGGTGCTAGGATCCCCTATACTCTACCTTAAGGGCATGAGGATATTGATGTTCCAACTTTCTGGCTTCTACTATACTCTAATCGAATCATCACAGAATCTTTGCAGAAGCTCTGTTGCCTTTTAAACTCTACCCTCGATACAGAAGCCCTAAACTCCAACCCTAAACCCCCCCCACAATCAAAACATGAGGCCCACACCGTCACCCTAAACCCTGAAACCCCCAATAGAACCCTTACAGAATCGTTGTACCGACAGCTCCATCCTGAACATTCCCTAAACCGCGATGACCCTAAATCCTGAAAGCGTAAGCCCCTACAGAAACCTCCCGGAACCCTTATCGAAGCCCTATATATATATATATATATACACATGTGTGTATATATATATAATATGTATTCTCTCTCTGTCTCTCTCTCTCTCTCTCTCTCTTGCCGAACTGGAAACCCTTCCGGAGCAAAGAACCGGTCCGAGGTGAAAGGCTGACTGCAGCGCATGTCGGCCAGGTCGCCGGTGAAGTAAGGATCCGTCCTGTCATGGTGGGCACAGGGTTGAGGGCGTAGGATCTTATCGGGCATCTTATAAGCACAGTACTGAATATCTCGTAAATTGTAAGCCTGCGAGACCGCAAGGCGCACATGAGGAAACAACTACCAGTGCTTGCTGATGCAGTGATGAAGATGGTTGGTGATGCTGATGAACAGGAACGTGAACATGGAGATGTTAGCAGCGATCATGGCGTCGTCCGCGGTGGTGATGGAGGCCTTTTCTTGCTCTCGGGGGTGGTCCATCGATCAACTAGAAATGCTTCAGCCTGAGTTGCAACGACGCAACAAGAATACGGGTTTAGGGTTTAGGGAAGAATACGGGTGGCGTCGACTAGAGTGACTAGACGTTGGCTACTAGTGGGGTGGATAGTCCGGCTGACTTCCGCTGCTGACGGTGTCGGCGACTAGCACACGACCACCAGCAGCAGCACCACCACCGCCGCCGCCACGACGACCACGACCACGACCACTACTCCTCCTCCCACTGCTGCTGCTGCTGCTGCCACGACAACAACAACAACTGCTGCTACTACTACGACTGCTACTGCTACTGCTACTGCTACTGCTACTGCTACTGCTACTGCTGCTGCTGCTACTACTACTACTCCTACTCCTACTCCTACTCCTGCTACTGCTACTGCTACTGCCACTGCCACTGCTACTGCTACTGCTACTGCTACTGCTACAGCTACTAGTAGTACTACTCACTACGATGACGACGACTTCTACTACTACCACTCCTGCTGCTGCTGCTACGACAATCCAATAAGGACGACCACCCATCTAACATTGAACCGCGTAGTGACATGTCAATTCAAGCTCCTAGCATCGTTGCCGAGCCTGCACGTTATTTTCCTCATGCACCTACGGCAGAACATACCTTGTTTACTATCTGAGGGTTCTTGTAAGGGTGCTGCATGGAGTTTCTACAAGGGATTATGAAGTTCACCCCTAAACCCTAAACCGGACTCAGGGTCTACAACTTTACGGGTTTAGGCTTTCAGGGTTCAGAAGTTCAGGGCTTGACTGGGGCTTGGGGTTTCCGGCTTGGGGGGTTCCTTCAAGGGATTTACAGGGGTTCAAGGGTTTAGGGTTCCTTTTGATTGTAGCGGTTTAGGGTTTAGGGTTTGGGTTGGGAGGGGGCTTCGGGCTGAGGCCTTTTTGGGAAGCTCAGGGCGGGGCTTCGCGATGGGATCATAGATCGACTGCAGCGGCAAACCCTTCTCCTTGAGGAAGTCGCGGTCCTCCAGCGGAGCGGTGGCTGGGCTTTACTTTGGCCTACCATGAACTACTTCTAGGGTTCCTAGGAATTCCGTATTTGTTTTCACAACAACAGATGACGAAACAGGAGGTTGTAGTAATTCTTTAAGTAAAGGTTGAGCGTTATGGCTTTTCGGGTCTGGCGTCTAGGGCCTCAAGGGTCCATGTACCCAAATAGTCTATACATTGGCCTTAAAGTAGTCACTATATAGGTACATTGGGGCCAAAGTATCTACTATTTGGGTACATGGACCCTTAAACCCTAAACCCTATGGAACCCTAAAGGAATCCTTAAAGGAACCCCCAAAGGGTACATGGACCCTTAGGGTATGGCTGTAGGCTTTAGGGCTCTGGGTTGCGGGATCAATGTTGAGGTCACGTCTAGGCCTCAGGTGCGGGGCCCCCGAAGCTTGAGCCATAAAGTAATCGTTTCGGCAGGCTTCAGCGTTCCGGATCTGCGATTCTCGTCGTTTCTGGCCGGAAGCTGTATGAATGACGGCTTTTGAGGGGCTCTGCTAGGGTTTTTAGGGTTTTGCAGCTTGCTCTGAATCCCAATCACTGCCCCCAAGCCCTGAGCAATCTTAGGGTCATGTCTTCGGGCACGGGGCCTTGCCTTATTGACTTCTTTCGGGTACGAATTTTTCACCAGCTTCCCAAGCACAGTGAGGTAGCATTGACATTGCAAAGGACGCCGGAAGGTACAGCCCGCTTGAGGAGTTGTTGTTCTCTGGCAGCTGAGGGCTCGTTTTGTTTCTTTTATCTCGCAAACCGCTTGTCATGGCCCACAGCGGCTAAGTCCTTGCGTAGATCCCCCAGATGAGGCTTGCATGCCCCAGTTTGGGGGGTGGCACAAGCACTGCGGTGCAAGACACCCTGGTACAAAAGCTGGCTCTTCAGAGAAAGCTTGCAAGTAATAACTCGAAGGGCTGTCTGAATGGAGCTATCTGTGCACCGGAGCAGACCACGACGTCCAAAGGCTGCGTTCTACTGCTCAAGCCCGTCGGAAGAAAAGTATGCAGACTAAACCCCGTAGAAGACCCTAAAGACAGCCCAAGGCCCTTGTGGACCGACATGCATCACCCCTGACGGCAATCAAACCAAAAAACCCAATCAGAAAGCTTCCTCTAGGGCTCTAAGGGCTCATATATTAAGGCTTTTGGGCCCAAAGTCCATACTATATAAGGCTTTTGGGCTATTTTGATCCCCAGGGTTCGAAGCAAAACATACACCGTAAAGCCTGACTAAACGACCCCAGCCCAACCCAAACCTCACTCCCCAGAGCCTTGCAGAAAGCATGGCACCTCATTCACTAACTCTAGAAACCCCGAACCCGTGCCTTGGGACGGTAGAGGCCGTGGACGGGGCCGAACTTTGGCTTCTGCGAAGCAAGAGACAAGGAACGAGGGACAGAGTCTGAAAGGCTTTGTGGAAGTACAAGGTTTTGGGTGTTTGGGTACAGTCTTCAAGTTAACCTACCTTTGGTTAGTAGGGAATGGAAGAATGGTAGTAATAGTAGTTATAATTGTACCCCATTCCTCCATTCCCTCGAACCAAAGGTAAGTTAAATACCTCTACAGCCCGACACAAGCCAGCACGAACCACTACACATGCCGAATGCGTACACTGCGTGCACCTTCGATAAATTCTATCGAAGGTTTTATTGGAAAAAATTAAGTCCCATTAGCAACATTTATCCAAAATGAGCTAGCGGTTAAAGAACCCTTGAGCCCACTCAAGAAGTAATGTAATGTGTTCTTCGAAGCCTTTACACAACGAACCCACATGCTAAACCCTAAAGCGCCCGCCCCTTAAACCCTCAACCCTCTTTCCTCGAAGCAAGCCCCCCCCGAAAGACGCAGAAGTCCCCAACGCCGTAGCGACGGCCTTCGTGCGCTTGAACTCCAAGAGGTGGGTGAGCCTAATAATGGGCATAATATAGGGGCCTTAATAATTAGAATAGGGTTTTGGGGCCAATTATTTTTTATATTCATAATAAGGAACCCCCAAAATAGTATAGGTAATTAAAGCCCCATTATTATAGATTATAGATTTCACCGTTCAAGTTTACGGTTTAGGTGACAGACTCAAAGAGCCGAGGACCCAGGACCCATCAACTAGAAGGTGCCTTACCAAGTGCTTTAGGGTTTAGGGTTTAGGGTGTGCATTTCTCAAGAACCAGAAAAGAACAACAGCTGTAAGGTAGAGCCCAGTTGCTTCGTTGACCTAGCAAGCGGCCTGTAAGGAAGGGTGCAAGTGCCTTGACTGGAGTTATCGAACTTCTGAGTTTATTGCGAAACATTTAACATAGTGGCTACTGTCAGAATAGGGAGTGGGAGTATGTATACATGTGTATATATATAATAATTATTATGACTCTCAGGGAAAACCAACTAATTGTTCCGACCCCTACATTGCGCAGTATCCGAATCCTCGCAGCACGGAGATAAGTGCTGAGACGGCATTCTTGTGTAGGGCCGGCTTCATGGCCCTGAAGTACCTATGTAGGGTCTACGGTCGAGCCCGTACTCGAAGGCCAAAGTATATAATATATGGGCACAGGGATCCTGAGGGTAAGTGTATAGGCACAGTAACAATTCGACAAGGGTTTTGGAGCAGACTATAGTCGCAGACGTCTATAGGGACTATATGGGGCTATGATTATGCTATACGCTCAGGGTCCCAGTGCCCAAACAGTCGGGTGTAAACTTAAATTTGGGAAGAAGTTGCAGAGTTTACTGTCTTCGGGTACTTTAGCAAGATGTCAATGCCCTCAACCCTAAACCTCATGTAGTTACCTACTACATTGGGGCTTCGGGCGAGGCTTCGGGATTTCATCAACTTGGCGTTTAAAGATCCCCAGAGAAAGCTGCAGGCTTGCACCCCTCAGCCAATCAGCCTTTATGGTTTAAGGGTTTAGGGTTTAGGGGTTTAGGGGTTTAGGGGTTTAGGGTTTAGGGTTTAGGGGTTTAGGGGTTTGGGGTTTAGGGTTGGGTTTGGAGGGTTTAACACAAGGGCCTGAATACTCGGAATAGGGTTACATCATCGACCCGGTGCAGATCCTGAACCCTGACCCACGAACACCTGAAACCGAATCACCGCCCATACCTTTACGGCCACTATAACCGATAGAAAACACCTAACCACCACCCAGGACCTATATAAACCCCACACCCAAATTCTTAAAGCTAATTGCTGAACACTTGGGCCCCCACTGTAAACCCATGTTAATAGGCTCCAAAACCACCTTCGTCAAACAACACCCTACACAAACACAAGGATCTTTGACGAGCTGCGGTATAAGGTCCCTTGTCAGACCCCTCTAGAACCCTTACAACAGTCGTCCCACTGTTTGCATCCCTGAGCACCACACGCCCAGGGTTCTCGGTTGAACTTGCCTGTGCCACTGATGGGGAAACCCTCGAACCCTTTGCATTGAGGGGTCGTTTCCTGAATTCTGCAATCGGGCTGTGTTTAGGACTTTTGAGATTTTGCAACACAAGGGTCCGAATACTTAGTAATAGCATCTTTTCGAGTTCTCTGATGTATGTGCACTACATATTACCTGAACCACAAAGGATGTTGGGTATATTAGCCAGGCTAACTACAGGGGCGTATGGTAGGTCGTGTTACCCTAAGGGTCCATGTACCCAAATAGTATATACTTTGGGCCCAATGTACCTATATAGGGAGTACTTTAAGGCCAATGTATATACTATATGAGTACATGGACCCTTAGGGTTAAGGCAAGATCAGGAATTGCGTTGGTGTTTGGGCTTTGGAGAGAAGAGCTCTGCGGCTTGCTGTCTGTTTTGTTTCTTGGGGTTTAGGGTTTAGGGTTTAGGGGGGGGTTAGGGTTTAGGGTGCGTTCATGTGCTGTCTTGGGTTGGTTACGGTCCTGTCCATGCCCAACGAACACCACAAGTGCCTCTAGAAAACTGCCTATATCACACACTGTCGTGACGTGTCCACTGCACTGTGATGCTATTTCAGGACAGTAAGGCAGGAAGGGCCCCAAAAAAGCACATAAGCAAAAATTAGAATAGGGATATCCCATATACACCCCCTTATAATAAAGCCCAATAAGGTAGGGATATCCCCATAAAATGCTTATTGTGCTTATGTGCTTTTTGGGTCCCTTAGCAGGGGGACTTCTAGGAACTCAGAAATGCTGGGCAACCCAGCGGCAGAATAGGGGCGCAAAGCCATTAAAATCCTTGTGTATAAACACTGAAAGCCCTCAACCCTCAAACGCTGAACCCCAACGCAGCCGTATACCTGAGAGGGTAGTAAATCGACTAGCATTGTATTGGTATTCTTGTTACGATTGCCCAGAGAACCCAATACCCCTTAATTAAGGAGTATACCTTAAATAATAGGGGCCTTTATATTATGATTCAATGTATATTCCTTAATTAAGGGGTATTGGGATCTCTGGGTGTTGCTATTACTATTGTCGTGATATTCTCGGATTGAACCAGGTCGAAGGGGAACCGTGCTCAACAGCAAGAGAAACGGCCAACCCCGCAAACCGACGCCCGTAGAAGCCCTCAACCCAGAATGGGGGAATGAAGCCGAACTGCAGTAACCCTAAGGCTCTGAGGACTCATATTTTGAGGCTTTTGGGCTTAAAGACCATATTATATGAGGCTTTTGGGCCATTTTGAGCCTTAGGGTAAAATCAGAACCCACACCCTTGCCCTCATGATCTGTACCGAATAAACACCGACTTTTTTACCACTACCACAAGGCCTGTACGGCAACATCAACTGGAAACACTTCTTAACTTATCCACCACCTAAGAAAGCTCAGCCTAAACCCTAAACCCTAAACCCTAATCCCGAAACCCTAAACCCTAATCCCTAAACCCTCAACCGAAAGCTTCGAGCCAAGTCAGCGGCTGACTGGTGGAACACCGTACTTGCGGTACTCCTCATGGATCTCCCACCTAGCCAGGGGCGTCTCTGAGCCAAAGGGTTCCTGGGGGTCTTAAGGGTTTAGGGTTTTAGGGGCTTAAGGGTTTAGGGGTTTTAGGGTTTAGGGGTTTAGTTTCGGTTTAGGACTTAAGAGGTTTGAGAGTTTTAGGGTTGAAGCGAATGTAGCAGCTTTAAACAGATTTGCGGTGCACGTTTGGAGCTTGGGTTTAGGCGAACCCCCAAACTCACTAGAGTACAGACATGCAGAGACATATCAGTAGCCGAGGGGTTTAGGGTTTAGGAGTTTGTGCCCTAAACCCTAAACCCAAAACCCTAAACCGTTTGAGGTTTGGGTGGGCTGAGACGGTTGAGATGCTTTCCGTTGCCCTAAAGGCTCCTAAAGGGGTCCGCGGCTTTCTGCCGGAGGGTTTGGGCTTTGGGGGCTATAGGGTTTGGGGTGTCACTCTGAAGGTCCAAGAGCCTGAAGGTGTCATCTCGCACCGACGCTGGAGACTTCAATTCATAGGGGCTTTAGGGCTCTAGGTTGCGCGTTCTGGCTTGCTATGGGGCCTGAAGAATTAGAATGGCCAATGCGCTGAAAATAAAGTATACTGATTATTCTGACCCCTATGTTAATCCTGCGAGTTGGCGTTTGGAGTGAGGTAGCTTCCGCACCGTGGTGTGTAACACCTCGAGCTGGGCATGCCGCCGGATCCTGCACGCCGTCCACAGATCGGCTGCTTGGAGTGGGTTGCTTTGAAGTTCTTGGAGCAGCGAGAAGAACTGCTCTTCGCACCGCAGCTCCGCAACGCAAAGTAGCGAACTGTAGGCTTTGTTCATTGGGGATCATGCAACCGTCTTGTTCGTAGCAGTGCAATGCAGCATTCCTCAGGAGCCGAGCTGGGGAATTGAGGGCTGAGGTCGGTTTAGGGGTTCTCTTTTTAGGGTTTCTGAGTTTTCCTTTTAAATTTTCTATAAGGGATCTATAAGGGTTTAGGGTTTGGGCTCTTGCTGTCCGCGTCTGCAGTAGGTTCGGCTCTTCCCACGCTGGGGTTGTGGTGTCCAAGGGCCAAGGAGCTCTGAATGTTGGCCTCTTAGGGGCTTGGCCTAGAAAGGCCTGAACCCTCAAACCTCAAAGCCCTAACCCTAAACCCTAAACCCTAAAACCCTCAACCCTCAAACCTTAAAGCCCTAACCCTAAACCCTAAACCCTAAACCCTAAAACCCTCAACCCTCAAACCTTAAAGCCCTAACCCAATATGCTCGGAAACCCCGAAGCCAAAGTTCTACATGGTACACCCGAAAGCCTTAGGGGCTGAGTACCCTAGCCCAGAAAAGGTGAAGGGTTTAGGGTTTAGGGTTTAGGGGAGCCTTTTCAATTATGGTAGGATTCCCAGAGGGTCCCACATACACTACCATTATGGAATTAGGTCCCAAAAACCATAATGGGGATGGTTTTTTGGGGCCTAATTCCATAGCTAGTGTATATGGACCCTCTGGGATTATGTAAACAAAGGTCCAAGGTTACCTACGCAGCTACTAAGACCCTGGTAACCCTAAGGGTCCATGTGCCCACCTGGTATATACAGTGGCCTTGAAGTGATCCCAATATCAGTACTTTGGGGCCATAGTATATACTATTAGTTGGGCCAGTGGACCCTTAAACCCTAAACCCATATAGAACCCATATAGAACCCTTATGGTACCCTTCAAGGAACCCTGAAAGGAACCCTGAAAGGAACCTATTTGGGCACATGGATTGTTAGGGTAATGTAGGGGCCTCAATAATTAAAATCGGGTTTGGGGGTATGTTATATCATGCGGAACCCCCCCCCAAAAAAAAAAAGTACGTACTGGTAATTGTTAAGGCCTCTAAACTAAATCCTTACAATAGCCCTTTTAGTAGCCTTTATAGACCCCTTTTACAGGAACCCCCGAACCCCAAACTCTAGACCCTAAACCGTAATTGCTAAGGTTTCTATAGTAATGTGATCCGGTCCAGCCCCCGCAGGCCCTCCGGGGCCTGGCTGGGTTGGCCTTGACCTTGTAGATCACCTTCTGGGCCTCTCCGATCGGTTTTGGGGGTCTTCAAGGGTTGCCTTAAGGGTTCTATAAGGGATCTTTAAGGGTTTAGGATTTAGGGTTTTAGGGTTAGGGTTTAGGGTTTGGTGCTCTCAGGGTTTAGGGTTGGGAGTTTAGGGTTTGGATTTTGGGGCTCAGGGTTTAGGGGTTAGGGTTCGGTTTGCTTTCTTCTGTCTTAGGGCTCGTAGGATTGGGCTTCGGGATTCGGCGCTTGAGGCCTATATAGGGTTCCAGAAGGTATCATAAGGGATCTGTCAGAGGGTCTTAGAGGTTATAGTGCTATGTGCCTAAGGTTTGGGGTTTAGGGTTCAATGTTCAGAAGCTTCGTAAGGGTTAACGTTCAGGGTTGTGTGTATGAGGCTTCGTTGGCTCAAGGAATTTGCGACTTGCAAGTCAGATAGATGGCTATCAAGACCACAGCGGGCGCAAACCCTGAATTCCAACACCCCAACCGTAAGACCTAAACCGTGAAAGATACATAGAAACTACAGGCGTCGTCCCTTGGGCACTTGAAAGTGGTGTTGCATCAGCTGCCAACTTGGGCATCAAAGAATCAGGGAAGAAGGCAGTTGGATGTTGCCCTCCACTCTGACATCTCAGATTCCACTCGACTCCGAGATCTCACCGTAACTAAGAGTCCATGTGCCCAAATAGCATATCCTTTGGCCCATGCTACCTATATAGGGACTACTTTAAAGCCAATGTATATACTACATGGGAGTTTCCGAAAATAAGGGACCCGAAAAGAGTACCCTAAATAGTAGGATCCTCATTGTAAGGACCCCCCAAAATAAGGTACCCCCCCTAATTTTCGGAAACTCTCAACCCTTTTAGGAACCCTTATAGTACCCTTACAGTAACGCTTTAAAGGAACCCTAAGGTACCCCTAATTTTCGGAAACTCCGAAATGGGTACGGACGGGAAGCAGCCGTAAACCCTAAACCCTACACCCTGAAAGGAACCCCTTAAAGGAACCCTTAAAGGATCCCTTATAGAGCCCGTAAAGTCCCTTTAAGGCTTAAAGGAACCCTTAAGGAACTTTCAAGGAACCCTAAATCCTACACCTAAAATCGCTATGGCTTCATCGTCCACAGGCCCCAGAATCGGTTGGTACAACGCTTGCGCGACAAGAATATCATGGTTTGAGGTTGAGGTTTCGGGTTTCACAAACCTTGGCCGTCAGAGGGTTTTGCTAATGAGCTGAGGTTGTCCCACTCAGTGATGGTTCAGAAAGATATACGACAGCCTTAATTGACGAGCTTGAGCTCGCGAACCCACATATGCGCCGATATTCAGAACGAAAGCCTCGAATCCTGAAGCATAACACTCTTCTCCCTGGACTACCCTAAATGCCCTAGACCCGAAAAACTACACTAAGGTTCCTTTTTCGGGTGACTTTGCGGCACGCCTGGAGCATCTGCAGAGCGTCAATAATGAAGCGCTTGGTCTCGGCGTTTTCGGAAGCTGGGGAAACTTTTGCAAAGTTTGGGGGTTTGGGCATATAAGGCATGTGCTTCTACTCCCCTTGATTGTGCAGATCATGCTACTACGGTGCAAAATCCATCGAAGAAGATAGCCCCGTAAACCTTAGATCCGATGTTTAGGGTTACCTTGGCCCTCAAAGTATCCCAAGGCACAAAAAAGGGAAGACCCTTCAGGAACCCTGTTTTGGGCCGGCACTTTCATCTGTCTGCCGGTGAGACCAATCTCCTTCATGAGGTCCACGGTCTTAATGGGCCTTGGCGAATGCTGCAGGGTTCCTTCTCGGAGGGCTTCTAAGGGCAACCCTGCGTAGTGTTAAGGTGTGCAGGGGCTTTCGGGGTTCAGGGTTTAGGGTATCGGCTTAGAGTTGAGCGTTTGGGACCACCACCCACACACCTGATACACACTTAGGGGGTCTACCCCCGAACCTTAAGCTTGCCTTCGGTTAGTAGGGAATGGAGGAATGGGGTACAACTATAACTACCATTACTACCATTCTTCCATTCCCTACTAACCAAAGGTAGGTAAGAAGCCAGGGGCTCGATCCAACTGCATTAAACCATTATCTCAGCTGGAATGGGCCACGGAAACTAGAGGCCCCGGGGATCCCTACTGGGCCCACCGCAACGCCCAGAGAATCCAATGCCCCTTTATTAAGGAATATACCTTAAATTATAGGATTATAGGGGCCTTAATATTATGATTTAAGGTATTTTCCTTAATTCAGGGGTATTGGGATCTCTGGGCAGCCGGAAATGTGCCCCCAGAGATCCAATTAACACTGGCGGTTTAGGCTTTTGGGGTCTTGGGTTTTGGGCTTGGTAAGTTGCAGACAAAACCCTAAACCCTAAACTCTAAACCGAAACCCCACGGCCTATGTAGCTGCAGAGGTGCAAACTGCATGATAGAAACCCTGTCGCTGGAAAGGCACTTCCGATTTTGCGACTTCCGGATCATTTCAGAGGCCAAGCACCTAAACCCTGAAGCCTGAACCCAAACCCTAAACCCTAACTCCTAAACGCCAAATCCTAAACCTTCAAAGCCGCTTGGGCAGGAGCCCACCGGGAACACGGAAGGGTGACGGTTCAAATACTGTAGGGGCCCTAATTAAAAATAGTGTTTTGGGGCCCATTCTAGTATAACCATAATGAGGAACCACCAAAATAGTACTGATAATTATTTCGGCCCCTATATTACCCACAGCACATGCGAGAAGGAGGAGCCTGCTTGCCCCTTGGGGCCGAAAGAATCCTTTGGGGGTTCCTTTAAGGATTCCTTTAGGGTTCCATAGGGTTTAGGATTTAAGGGTCGACCCTGGGGGAAACCGTTAAGGCTCTTTTTTTTTTTTTTGGGGGGGGGGGGGGGGACCCTAAAACCCTAAACCCCAAAACCCTAAACCCTAAACGGTGTAGTATGTGAGAAAACTCAGGGAGGAAACCTGAAGTCTGCAGATGCTTCAGGGCCTCAGGGCCTCAGCTCCCTCCTTGCTGAGCATGGCACGCATCTCGGAAGTGCTCCTGCAGCTTAAGGCCATAATAAGGGCTTAATATGGCCATAATACGGGCTTAATATGGCCATAATAAGGGCTTACTATGGCCATAATAAGGGCTTAATATGGCCATAATAAGGGCTTAATATGGCCATAATAATGGCTGTAATTCAAGTCGCCTATGGGCTTAGGTTTACGAAGAATGACGGTTCGGCTCAACCACCCTATTTTCTACATAAGACAGGAGCCTCGGTCATGAGACAGGATTCTTGTGGGTACGACGGTCCAACCTCCATATTGCAGACAGGGTTTTGACGTTGGGTGTCAGGAGCAAATCCTGCACAGGGGCATACAATGGACGACAATGGCATCATGGTGGCCATGGCAACTCAATTGGCATCGTTTAGTCGTGGCAGTCATTAATCAAGCACCAGCCATACACCCTGAACCTGGCAAAACTTCAAATCCACAAAGAATCCTTATGCAGCCCTTCATAAAGTGCCGGGCTCTCAGTGAGACACCGGCCTCCATGTTCTTGAGGAGAACTGTGGTGATGCGCTTCATGATATCCTGCGCTTCAGGCGGCTTGGAGCAATCTACAGTAGAAGCTAGAAAGTTGGAACATCATTAGCCTCATGCCCTTAAAGTATAGCAAAGGGAATCCCAGCATGAATCATCCTAAATCGATGTTCCAACTTTCTGGGGTTCACTATATATGTCGTGATACCGGGGCCGGGGTTAAAGGCTTAAGCGGCTTAAGAATTCAAGGGTAAAGCGGCTTGGGGGTTCCGGGGCTTGGGGTTCAGCGTTCTAGGGCTTTAGGGTCGAAAATCCCGAAGCACTGCCCTAACACAGGCGCAGCCGGTGGAAACTGAAAAAACCCAAATGCAGATGACCCAGTCTGTGATTAGCAAGTAGGGTTGTGCTATGGGCAACTACAACCACTACCTGCACTTCCAGTTCACCCCCATGAACACTATGTCACTATGTAAGCCCTAAGACCCTTGTAGACCTGAAAGAACCTCTATGAGCCCGAAAGAAAGCCTCACCCCAACCCTGGTTTCAACCCTTGCATGGCTTCACAGAGCCCTTTCCCCCAAACTCACACAAAAAAGAAAACCGTCACCCTAAACCCTGAAGCCTAAACCCCAAACACTTTAACCCTCAGGCCCTAAACCCCTGAACCCTAAACCATAAACCCTAAAGCCCTAAACCCTGAAATCTTATAGGTCCCTTAAAAAAGAACCCTTGAAGGAACCTTAAAGGAGCCCTTAAAGGAACCCGAAATCCTAAACCCTCGCAGGCCTCCAAGCTCAAGCGGCTGTTTGGCATTCGCCTCAGAGGCTTTGAGTTTTGGGACTCGGTTCGAGGGGTTTAGTTTCTCTTAGGGTTCCTTTAAGGATTTCTATAAGGGATCTATAAGGGTTTAGTTTCTCTTAGGGTTCCTTTAAGGATTTCTATGAGGGATCTATAAGGGTTTAGGAGATAGGGTTTAGGGTTTGGGGTTCGGGTATGAGGCTTAGGGTTGGGAGCTTAGGACTTGATTTCTAGAATGCCTGGGGTCAGGATGTATGGAACGTTTAAGGCTTAGGTCCCCAAGAGCCGAACATCTCAGGGATCCTTGTTGTGATTAAATTTATGTATGTATGTATGTATTTATGTATATGTATATATATATATATATACATATACAGTATACATCATATGCCTTTGTAGATCCCAAATCTAGTACAGCACTCTTATAAAAAGGACCCTAAAGGGGACCCTAATTTAGAGAACTACCCATCTGCTTTAATTCATTAGCATTACAGTAAACTCCATAAAGTTGGAAACCGGATTAAGGCCAAATAGTGCTGGGGTACCCTATATATTACTCTTAAGGATTGAGGCTATGAGGTTTCCAACTTTTCGGCTTCTACTGTAGGAGCTCTAGAGTCAGGGTATTTACGAGTTTCTTCAAGCATCTATAGTAGCCAGAAAGTTGGAACATCATTATCCTCATGCCCTTAAGGTAAACTATAAGGGATCCTAGCACTAATCCTCCTAAAACCATGTTCCAACTTTCTGGCTTCTACTATATGAGAGTTTCCGGGCTCTTCGGCTCAGGGAGCCTCTAAGGCGCCTCTAAATTTCAGGATTCGCAGACCTACTCCTACTCCTAACCCCAAATAACCTACCTTTTTAAGGACTTATACAAAGAAATCATATTAGGGAACCCTAAAAAAGGTAGGTTATCTGGGGTCCAGTTAAGCCCTAAAGCCCCAAACCCTAAACCCGAGCTAAGCTCCCAGTAGGGCTCAGCCCAGCGACTTGTAGAGCTTTTTCTTGTAGCCCTGGCAGATGTTTGGGGTTTAGGGTTTCGGGTATGGGCTTGGGGAAGACAAAACTGCAGTGAAGCCTGCCCTGCTGCATGGTGATGATGACGGCGACTTTGATGACGATGCTGAGCACGCGGACGATGACGACGACGACGACTGCGGCTGGTGCTGCTTCTGCTCCGCCTGTTACAGCTGCTGCTGCTGCCGATGCGATTACTACTGCTACTACGACGCCGACTACTACTGCTGGCACCACGTGTTGTTGTACATGGCCCCCAATCAATACTGACTTTGTTTCAGTTGACGCATTCTCTAAGGTAAAGGTTGATGAGGCCGCATGATCACATGTGAGTCATTCCGCGGGGTGCAGGATCTTTCTCGTAAACCCGTCCAGCCCACACGAATTGCAGTGCTCTCTGCGGGCTTCATGTCACTCTGTTCACTCAACGTGTCCGAGCACAACACTCTCGCCGTCAACTCAACTCTCAAAATAATTCATATCGAAATCTTAGACTTCGCTCAGGCTAGGCCGGCAAACCCGTAGGTTTGCGAGATGCTGTGTTTGGGGATGTGCTTCAGATTGGGGTTTACAGCTCAGACAGGGTTAGGGAGGGGGCTGTGATGCCAAAGCACTTGAATTTCAGGTACGGCCAAGGCGGTGGCTTGCGGATCTTGGCATCACTACCACTGGAGCCACAGCATCTCTGAACGAGGCCGCAACTCACCAGCTTTGCCAGCATCTTTGCTCAGGAAATTCTAGGTGGGGCTACTAAAGCTTAAGATCCTCTCAAGCCCAATAAGGGAAAATATAAATTGTCCCAAAGCCCTACCTAGTACAAATACTATTTTTGGGGTTGGTTCCTTGTTTTAATTATGATATAATATACCCCCAAACCCGATTTTAAGTATTAAGGCCCCTACATTACCTAATTCTTTCAGAGCGACACTGTGGCAACTCCGCGACGACGAGAGCCGACAGTCTGAACCCAAACTCCCCACCCCGACCCCCGCGCCGCTCCGTTTCAAGCAGGCTCCACTAGTTCATGGTTGGGATAGTATGAGAACATTGGTTGTTTTTTTCAAAAAGATTCTATTCCTTATTGGGTTTAAATACCCATAAACATGTAACACGTTATCCAACTATGAGAAAGTCCAGCCTTTGGGTGCTGCTTCTGCAAGGTGTCATATGGCACAGGTCCTGTCGCAGCTAGGGTTTGGGAATGCTTAGAGACCTTTTCAGGGTTGTTCGAGGCTTTTTCAGGGTGTTATACGGGTTCACAAGTTTGGGTTCTGGGGTTAGAGGCCTGCAACATAGCACAAAGAAGAGGTGTCAAGTGTTCAGGCATGAGCCCTTCATGTCCCAAAGCACTTAACTGAAGCGTTCTTCCTACAACCGTAACCGACTTCACCTAGCCAACAAAATTTCTTGTCTGAACTGTCATAGAAAGGCAAGCCCCAAACCCCCTACAGAACCTTTTCAACCACCCGATAGTATAGAGACTTAGAAGAACCGTACCACCCCTTCAACCCCAAATATGTAACTACTATAAGACCCCCTAGTACCTAGGGGCTGAATACCCTAGCCCAGACAAGGCTAACCTTGAAAGTTATGGTACGGTTGCATGTTACCCAAAAGGTTAAAGGTTACCTACTCCGCGACTAAGCAATACGGTTGATGATCTAAATCCTGCACTGCCCATAATAAGGAATATACCATAATTCCCATTAGGGCCCTTAAGGCAATGCTGGATTAACATCATCAACCGTGTTACAGCCGAAACCAGAGGAACTCGGGACTCCGGTGAGTCCTGATGCTTGCCTCTCGATGCATGGAGACCTGGCCGTCTTTGGGCTTAAGGTTCCGAAATTGCTCTGCAAGGGGATGCGATAAAGGCTCTTTCAACTAGGGGTCTGAACAATGGAATGAATTTTTGGCGGTATGTTTTTCGGTAATACAAGGGATCACACGGGGAGAATATTACTAATGATTCAGAATTCAGACCTCTTGGTGGCTCAGGGATTGACGGTTCTAGAACCTACTTGTCGGGTATCATGGGCAACCAAAGGTTAACCATATTCATAATATAAGGATTATATAGGGATTATACTACCCCAAAAGGTTAAAGGTTACCTACTCTACTACTAGGAGAAGGCTTCGACAGGACTGCGGAAGTCGGATTCAGGGCTTAGGATTAGGCTGAGGCTCAAACTTCAGTTCAGGATTCAAGGCTAGGGATTCGGGTTGAGGATTGCGGGCTTGGGTTAAGGGATTAGCGTTCAGGACAAAGAACTTATAGGGTTTTAGAAGCTTATAAAGGTTTAAGGTGGTTTAGGTTTAGGTTTTGAAGGGTTCAGGATTGAAGGCTTAGGGTTCAGGATTACGGATCGTGCTGGATGGGTCTGGGGTACAGGATCAAGGGTTCGGATTGTGTGACGCTGAGAGTGCTTCTTTAGCAAGAACGATTATAATGCGTTGGGTATGTATCCGGACCCTCTGGTTTAGGGCTTAGGGTGATTACTACGCTTCTGGGTTTTTGCAGCTTCGTGCTTCCAGTGGCTGAGGTGTTTCGAGTTTCGAGTTTCAGGGCCTACCTAGAGGCTCATACCCTACCCCTTATTTAGGATACCTTGGTTTATGAGTTTATGGTTAGGATCTGTTGTATAGAAAAGTAGATACCTTAAAAAAAGGGGTAGGGTATGAGCCTACAGGTAGGGTTCAGGGATGAAGTGGCAGAGTCTGTGCTGACACGGCGCTTTCAAGAGAAGGATTGATGTTAACAGAGTGGCCTGAGTAATTAGACGAGCTTCTTTTTTTTTTGGGGGGGGGGGGGGGGCGGCGGGCTTCATACTCTAACAATCCCAAATACGGAACTACGGAATACTGAGTACAACTATAGTTCTATAAGCTCTTGACATGAGCTTCACAGAGCCAACAACTGAACTTCCTAACCTCAAAACACCCGACCACCGCAGCCTCGAAACTGAAAATCCGCTTAGCCCAACAGCGACTTGCAATAGAGACCCCCGGAAAACATGAACAACCCCCAGCACAATTTCAAGATTGCTTGTCGGAGTACATCCTAAAGAAAAGAAACCCTGAACACACACCTTACATCAAGCCGTGAAGTATACAGCCCCATACACCCCTATAGTATAGAACACTACTATAGATCCGTTATAGTAACCCTTCAAGGATCCCTTTCAAGGAACCCTGAAACCCTATTCGAATCATGGCCCCCAAAGTTAACACATCCGCGTAGATGCCCGGAGCCTTGGTGCTGGAGCGATGAGCCCGCTCACGAAACTGAGAAGGATGGGATTTGGATGTTACTTGGAGGCCCTTTTGACTTAGTAACTCTACTTAGTATCCCCTAGAAACCCCTATTATAATCCCCCTTACTAACTAACCCTACTTACTAAGTCAAAAAGGCCTCCAAGTATAGCCAGTTGCTACAAAGGATTTGTCTCTTGAGGTCTTGAGGGAGCGGGCTTTCGGCTCTCATGTAAAGGGGGGGGGGTTAGGCTTAGGTAGTTGGGTTTAGGGGTTTAGGGTTGAGGGTTTAGAGGTTTAGGGTTTAGGGATTTAGAGTCTGGCTGCCAGGGGCCCGACGTTTCAAAGGATTTGCTAACCTTGAACCTCTGACTAACAAAACCAATACCCGAACCTCTGGCTTTGGGTACTTGGGACAATTTGGGAGTTTCCGAAAATTAGGGGTACCTTTTTGGGGGGTCCTTATAGTAAGGATCCTACTACTTAGGGTACTATTTTAGAGTCCCCTATTTTCGGAAACTCCCATATATAGCTTCCACTGGAGTTGCACCATTCATGCATACATACTTACACAGTATGAACTTGTGAGAAGGCAAGCATTGATGCAGAGTTTTCTCACCTGTCCTCGTGCCCTGCCTCTCCTAGAAGAATTGAGACTAACCCCTAAACCCTAACCCCTCAACCCTAAACCATAAAAATCCCTGGCCCCTAAACCCTAAACCCTAACCCTTAAACCCCTAAACCCGAGGCTCCGTGGCAGGCTCTCCCGTAAGCCCACCTAACAGGCAGACTCTTCTGGATTCGGGCGGTGATCATACGGCTCATGATCTAAATCCTGGGGTTCCTTTAAAGGGACCTATAAGGGTACCTGTAAGGGGTTCCTTGAAGGGATCTACAGTGCTTTAGGGTTTAGGGTTTAGGTTGATGATATAAATCCTGCATTGCCCATGATAAATAAGGAATATACCATAATTCCCATAGTTTCGGGTCCTTAAGGTAATGCAGGATTTGTATCATCAACCGTACGAGGGTGTAGGGCTTACTTTTTAACGTTGTTTAACGGTTCTGCTGTCTGTCAGCGCGTCGACACAGCCCTGAGTTTCAGCGAAGCCGTCATTTCGAGCTAGTATGGGTTCGCATGGGTTCAAGTGAATCGGATGTAGATTTTGCTAGTTCTTAGTAAGAAGGTAACCACACCAACTCCTTACATCGGCAGCAGCATCCCCTACTCAAGAACCCTCACCCTCAACCCAACCCTACACTTGCACACTCCCCTCCAGACCTGAAGCCCTTCAAATTACTGTCTTCTTACACCCTAACCGGAATAAGCCTCACGGCCGGGGCTGCCAGCGTTGCCACCACGACAGCTGCCGCCACCTCACAGATATTGGCTTAGGTGTTGGAGTTTAGGGCTTTCAGGATCTTGAACCCGTTGCTTCATGGTAATTATGGCTGATCTGAGAGTTTCCGAAAAGGGTACCTTATTTTGGGGTCCTTATAATAAGGATCCTACTATTTAGGGTACTATCTAGGGTCCCCTATTTTTGGAAACTCCCATCTAAGCATGGCTCTTCTGTGGCCGACTTTTAATTGCAAACTCGCTGGCATGGGTGGGCTTAGCGACCAGGTAAAGGATCAACCCTCAACCGTATGCCCCTAAAGCAAAATCCGGATCCTTAAGCCGAAGTTCAAAACTTGAAAAGGTAAACCAGGAAACGCTTAAACCCCCTGGCCCTGCATCCTAGACCTTTTTCTTGGTTACTCAAGGATCCAGATTTCCCTAAGGGCCCAAGCACAGAACAACCATATCCTCCGCTAAATACTACCATACACTAACGATTTAGGGCTTAGGGTACTCCTATCCTGAATCCTGAAAACCAATACCTGCCCCAAAGACCCTGAAACATCAAACCTGCGCTGGTTAGTGCCCTTGTCCACAAAATTGTCGGGTAATGTAGCGGCCTTAAAAATTAGAATAGGGCTTTAGGGGGTTCCTTACAAGTATAAGATACATTATTAAGGCCCCCTACAGTACCCTGCAGCGCTGAGACTCTGGAAGCCTCACCCCGGAAGTCATTGGGCCATAAGCCCTGAACACCTAAACCCTTAAAACCTAAACCCCTAAAGCCTAAACCCCTAAAGCCTAAACCCTAGACCCTTCAAAAAAAAAACCAAGAGGACTTTGTACGTAGGCGATCAGCAGGGTGATAATTACTCCAAGTGGGGTTGTCCTATTTGTATCTCTAGTTAAAACCTCTTGCAGGTGACAAATCCCATGACCCTCTAAGTAAGGGGTTACGACGGTTTGGCAGTTCTGGGCTTGTTTGTCTTACAGGGTTTGGTCAGGGAACTCATGTAGGGTGTGTAGCGGGTTTGATCAAGTTGTTGGGTCGGCTCAAATTCCTTAACTACGGATCCGGGCCACAGGTGGAGTTTAGCTCACACGGCTCGTTGCTGAGCGCAATGACACGCCCCAAGTGTCCGTGTACCCAAATAGTATATGCTTTGGCCCCAAAGTACCTATGTAGGGACTACTTTAAGGCCAATGTAGATACTATTTGGGTACATGGACCCTCAGGGACAGCTACCCTTCTGTCCTGGCGGCCTGAAAATCGACAACTTGACGCCCGCCTGAACCGGGGACCTGCTATGAAAATGAATGCCAATGGGTTTACGTTTCTGCCTAAAGAAGTAGCCTAGGGTTTTGGGGGTGTAGAGCCATGACGCTAGTCGGCACCAAGGAAAACACATTAAGTCATTAAGCACCATTTCGACAGGGCTCTACGTCACAAATCTATGTTTAAGGCTCTCACTAGACGGTGCCCCCGTCGTGCGGATGATGACCTCGGCAGGGCATGGGGTTTGGAGGTGGTTGAGCTGCGACGCTGGACTTTAACTAAACTTCAGGATCAGGGCTCAGGGGAAGAAGGTACGGAGTTCGGCTTGCAGCATTTATGGAAGATTCTGTCTCAGTAGCTTGGCCATGGTGAGCTCTCTGCATTCGCATAGCACTCGCTGAGTCTTAGGAGTCACAGGGCCCCCCGAACTAAAACCCCACTCCGCAGTAGCCGCTGTTGTAGCATGAGTACCGAGGTTTAGAGACCGCAGTACCAACTTATCCCATGACAGAAACGTCGCAGTCAAATATTATAGTTCCTCTCAATCTCCAAAAACATGATAGATCAGTCAATGCTCAGAGAAGCTTCTGCGCAGTTATCTAAGTGGGCCCTTGTTATGAGCGTACTCTGTGGGCAGCCGACAGAGGAACCCCAATTTAGGGAATTGCAGAAAAACAAAACAAGGTGACTGGGCTTTGGAGTCCCCTGATCCCTAGACCTTGCAAAATCCCATAGTTGCGGAACATTCCTTATGAATCAAAATTAACAGGGATCCTAGTATAAAGAAAGGTATATTCCTTAATTAAGGGATTTGGGAAGGTCTGGATCCTTGAATCACAAGCTACTGAACCCCTTTTGCACGCCCCTAGAACACAAACATCGCAACAATTGTGCCACGGTTTTGTCGAAAACAGCCAACAAACCTTGTGAACACCCATTAAAGACAACACAGAAAACTTTAACACACCCAACATGAATGAAGCTCTCGCAGTTTACACGTCGGTGCGAACCATACTAAACCCAAGCGAAACTCTTAGCAGCCTCTGCCCCCCCCAAATTCCCCTCCAAACAGGCACAAACATCAAGACCCTGAGCTTCATCCCCGAACCCACACCTCAAACCTCCACACAACCCCAAAACCCAAGACCTAAACCCTAAACCCCAGACCCTAAAGCCCAAAAAGACCAAAACAAGCCCAACCCAAAACCCTAAGCTTTACGGGAAACCGTGAAGCCTCACCCCCCAAAAAAATAGAAACACCCAAACCCCGGAGAAAACGACGCAGAGTCACAGCCTGGTCCCGACCATGGCTCCACGGGATTCGACAGCCCGCCAAAGGAGGATCCGATGAGCCAAGCTTTCCGGAGGTTGCCGCTGATGGGCTTTAGGGTTTAAGGTTTAGGCGGTTTAGGTGTTTAGGATTTAGGGGTTTGGGGGTTTAGGGTTTGGGGTTTAGGGGTTTAGGGTCTAGGCTTTAAGGTTTAGGTCTCACCTTCAACTACCGTAAGTCACCTGTTTGTAGGTTTTGACTATAAGCCCAAATATGGAGTATATAGGGACCCTAAACAAAAAGTAGGTGGGCTTTACCTGAATTGTCCATTGTAGTTCCTTTATTTGGTTTACCCAATTTGATATTTCGGATCCTGTAAGGTAACCCCAAGAAGGAATTGCACTGGAGACGATGGGTAGGTCTCAGGGGTGCAGGGTTTCGCTTTGCTTTAGGGTGTGGGTTGACGGGCCTTCGGGAGAAGAACTTATAAAGGTCTAGAGTTCACAGGTTTAGGGGCGTAGGGTCTGGGGGGTTAGAGGTTTGGGGATTATAAGGGTTTGATAAAGGTTTGAAGGGCATTTACATGGGTCTTAGGGTTTAGTAGTATGGTTTTGCCGGGTTTGGGGCTTGGAGGTTTAAGAATTCAGGGCGGGGGTTTGTGGTTTGGGGTCCTGAGTTGAGCTCTAAAACAATTTGGTCTTACAGGGGTGTAGAGTTAGGTTGCAGTTTAGAGCTTGGGCTGTATACAGGCAGCATTGCGTGCTGGTGTTTTCCGTCTTCGAGGTTTGGGGTTTATGGTTTGGGTTTTGGTGCTTTGCATTTTCGGTTCTGGATTACTTGAAACATCAGGGGGCTTGGCAAGGAGGCCAATGCTAAAGTTTCAAGCAGGACAAACCTTTTTCTGGCAGTTAAATCCGAAGCTGACATTGTAACATGATCATACCCATGCTAGGCCTCTTACCGGTGTTAATTTTTGGGTTCGGTTGTTGGGCTCCCCGAACTTCAAGTGGTCAAAGTGGTCTCAGTGGTCTGTAGGGCTCAAGAGTTTGAGTGGATGGGAACCTGGGGCATCTCGTGCAAGCGCCGCGCCGAACACCTTGGTTGTGTAGATACTTTCCATCAGGTCTAGTTCATGGTTGGGATAGGATTAAAAATTTAAGTCTCTATTCCTTATTGGCTTTAAGTACCCATAAAAATGTAAAATATTACCCAACTATGACAAAGAGGTGTCCTGGCTTTAGCGGACGACCATGTTTGCTGGTGCCTGAGAATTTTCCGGAGGAAGATGGGCGCCAGTAGCCTGTTTCCGAGTTTACTTGGACCCTAGACAAATCGTACATGACCCACAAAAGGAGAGGCTATAACCCCCAAGAAAACGATTCTGTAGGGTCTATACTAGACTATGTTATACTGTACTTTACTATACCAGTAAACAGGTTGGTTCAGCGTCCCCATCTTCCTGCGGATCGGTCTTTGATGCTGAGCTGCAGCTACGGTGCGAGCAGATCCTTCCCCAGCCGACAAAGTGCAGTGTTACATGGGCAGTTCTCTACATCAGGGACAGTTTCATGGTCCTTTTTATAAGGGTGTAACCTTCTGTTGGGCTCCGAAAAAGGGACCCTCATTTAGACAACTACCCATATCAAGACCGAGCCTTCAACGGAACTTGGCCGGAGTAGTTCAGGACAAGTTCAACCAAAAAGGCTTTTGAGTCTGTTCAAGCCTACACGTTTCCGGTTTTGGGTTTGGGGTTTAGGCTTCCTGATTTCTGGGCTTCGGAATCGACTACGACTGGCGGCACAATGGAAGGACACTGCGCATCACGGGTTCGACGAGAGTCTATCATGTCCGAGGACTTTTTAAGCCTGTAAAGCCCTAAGCCCTAAACCCTAGCCGAAAACCCAAAATCCTGAACCCCTCAAGGGCCCTTGTAACCCAAGACCCAGCCACTCATCAGTACTTCACTCCCTTCTTCCAGGGGCCCACCTTCGACCTCTCTGAGCTTCTGAGTGCATTCTGCTTGGGATTTAAAGTCTTAAGGTTTAGGGTCTAGGGTTTGAGGCTTTTAGGGTTTAGAGCTTTACGGCTTACAGGGTTTAGGTTTCTAGGGTTTAGGGTTTTAAGGTTCGGGGTTGAGGGTTTAGGGTACTTGAGTATTCTAGGAGAAGCAAAGGTTAACCTTTGGGAGGCTATAGGAGCCCCCAAAAGCTTAACGGCGGCCTACTCTACCACTAAGTCTACAATCCGCCGGTGAGGGGGGGGGGCTTGAGGTTTGTAGTAGGGATTGTGGTCGGGGACTAAGGAAGGGGAGATATGACAGCACAACCACAACAGATAGCCTTGGCGTGGGTCCACTTGGGTTTGGCTTGGAGGTTCCAGAGGACAGCAAAAAGGGGGCTTGGAGAGATTGGGTGTGGGGGGGGGTGTTGGTCGGTTAGGGCGGAGTTGGTCTGGTTTGTACTCACGGCTAGGGGTTGGACACGGGCTGGGGCCTAGGGCGGTAAACTAGGCTCTGTTTTTTCGTAGGAAAACCAAGGAAAATCACACCAAATCCGTCCAAAACGTAAGGTTGTCCCGACAAAAACCAAAGATAACGTACGTTTTACGCAAGTTAATGTAGGTCTTCCCGCGGAAAACCAAGAGGAATCACACCAAATCCGTCCAAAATGTAAGAAAAACAGTGTTTTCCCGAGGGAAAATCAAGGANGTTTTACGCAAGTTAATGTAGGTCTTCCCGCGGAAAACCAAGAGGAATCACACCAAATCCGTCCAAAATGTAAGAAAAACAGTGTTTTCCCGAGGGAAAATCAAGGACAAGACTATGTTGTTTCGTAGGAAAACCAAGGAAAATCACACCAAATCCGTCCAAAACGTAAGGAAACTGGTCTTTTCCCTAGGAAAAACCAAGGAAAAGCAACAAAAAAAAAAAAGACCCAAAAAAAAAATCCACCCTTCCTTTATCCTTTAAAGGGATCTATATATAAGGGTTCCTAAAGGGGCTCCTAAAACGGAGAAGGGATCTATAGGGTTTAGGGTTCCACCTTTAAAGGGTCTTCACCATATCCCTTTAAAGGGATCCTCTAAGGGTTCCTGGATCTATAGGGTTTAGGGTTTAGGGTACCCGGAGACTCCAATATCCCTTAATTAAGGAACATTCCTAAATCGTATTAGGGATCCTACAACAATTTAAGGTTTATTCCTTCATTCCCTTAAAGCACCCTTGTAGATCCCTTTAGTGACCATATTAGGGATCCTAGTGCATTTTATGGTATAGTCCTGAATTATAGAAAGGTGCCTTAAAGCTCTACTCTTACCTTAAAGGTTCTGTAAGGGGTTCACCCTAAACCCTAAACCCTAAAACCCTAAAACCCTAAACCCCAACCCGTATAGATCCCTTTAAAGGAACCCCACAAACCCCTATAGAACCCCTCTAAAGGAACCCTAAACCGGGTCCTTTAAGAGTTTCTTAAGGCAGAGACCTTCAGCTAGCCGCCGGGTTGAGATATCATAGGGTTCCCTTTAAGGGTTCCTTTAAGGGGATCTTAAGGCTTCTATCAGGATCTATAAGTGGTTTAGGGCTTTAGGGTTCCATCGGGGTCTAGGGGTATTGGAGGGACCTAACATGTTTGGAATAGGGTTCCTTTAAAGGGATCCCGTTCTATAGGAGCTCCTTTGAAGGGCTCTTGGCATGGGAGGCCTTAGCGGTACGCGTAAGGGAGCCCTTAACAGAAGCTTGAAAGGGATCTGCTATAGGGGCGTTAAGACTTGAAGAATTCGAATTGGGTTACTTCAAAGGGTTCCAAATAAAGGGGTCTATCAGGGTTACAAAGGGGTATTAGGGGGGTTTAATATTGGGGGCCTTGAGAATTAGAATAAGGTTTTGGGTTTATTATAGTATACTTATAATAAGGAACCTTCAAAATAGTTCTGGTAATTGTTTAGCTCCTATATTGCGTGGGTTTAGGGTTTAGGGTTTAGGAAGGATCTTAAACATTGGAAGAACAGGTCCTTGAAATAGGTTGTATAAGGGTTACCATAATACTGGGTCCTGTACGGGTGTACTATGTACAGGGCCTTTTAGACAAATCTGCAAACTGGGTTCACCTTTAAGGCTTCCGTAAGGGTTCTATAGGGTTTATTCAGGACATCAGATGCCCGGAAAGATCTAAAAACTGCATCCCCCAAACCCCATACCGATCTCAACCCCTGTAATGGCAGGATGCCCCCTTTGCTGGGCTCTATTTCTCAGATCCAAGAGGTTTTATGCCCCCAGAGAGCCCCACACCCCTCAATCGAGGAATATTTCCCTGAATCACTGCAACAAAAGCGTTGAAAGTTTAAGGTGAACCCCATATCAAAAAAACGCCCAAAAACCAAATAAAACCATAGAGCACCGTAAAAAAGCGCGATAGTTCAAGGTATGGGGCCTTGGGCTCGCTCGCTCTCTCTTTAGGGTTTAGGGTTTAGGGTTTGTCCGTCTGTCCTGGGCTGAAGGTTCTAGAAGAGCTATTTCCCTCAGGATTTTTGAAGGCTTCTACAAAGGCTCTTCACGGGTTCTTGAAGGGCTCTGCTCTTTGGGGGGTTCTTTACTTGTAGGTTTATGGGACTTAGTAAGTACAGTTACAAGTAGCTTAGCTGGGGTTATATTCAATTATAAGTATAGTTACCTTATACGCCATGTTCCTTAATTCCTTATAGAAACCCTATAGATCCCTTTAAGGAGCCCTTTAAGGAACCCTACGTATTCCTTAATTATTTATAACCCTGGTTACTAAGCCCCATGAGCCCCCAAGTAGGTTTTTTGCCAAGAAGGGTTCTACATGGGCTCCATCAAGGCTCGACATGGGCTTCTTAAGGGCTCCCAGAGAGCCAAGCACCCTTTGATTGTGGCCTTTTCGACTAAGACTTGGAAGCTCCAGAAAGTATTCAAGGGTTTAGGATGGTTTAGGGGTTTATAGATTTTAAGGTTTAGGGGTTTAGGGGTTTAAAGTGTAGGGTTTAGGGTAATTAGAATAGGGTTTTGGGTGCCCAGTATACTATAATTATAATAAGGAACCCCCAAAATAGTATAGGTATTTTTTAAGGCCCCTATATTAAACCGTTATAGGAACCCTTATAGAACCCTTTTAAAGGAACCCTTTCAAGGAAGCCGAGTCTAATTGTTAAGGCCCCTATGTTACCGATTGCAGCACACAAACGTAAGCACGCGAGGGCCAGACTTCCTCGGAGGCGATAGCCAATTCAGGGATCTAACTTAGATCCCCAATGCCTAACCTTTAAACTTTTTGAGTTCTTATAGTGTAGTAGGAATCGGCAAGTTTAACCTTTTATTTCTGTGGCTTATTGGGGTCGTAAGCTAAACAATAGAGCCCTAAAGAAAGCTTGTCGTAGCCCATCTTATATGATACGATGTAACATCACGGTGATTTGTAAGTATTATAGTATAGCATATTACATTATAGTGTCTTATAGTACAGCATGTTATATTGTACCTCTTTTTATGATGGGTTATACAGTTTCGGGATGCTTAAGGGCTCTGAGTAGCTGCTCGACGTCAGAAGCAAACGGCAGGACTGCTGCTTCTTTGACGTGGTCACTCCACCCTACGATGCTTCACAGGGCCGAGACTGCACGCATCCCGGCGGCAATAGCTAAGCGTCAAGTCTAAGACGTTCTTTCTTGTCAGGTGCAGGGGAGCTCATATTCTACATATATATATAATATAGTATAGTATATCGTAGTACAGTAGATTAATAGTACAGTAGATTGCTGAGGATTGCTGAGGTCCAGGCACACGGCTCTGCTCTGGCCTTTGCCGACACACTGTTTGGAAGCGGGCTTGTGCTGAAGGCTGATGAGGTTGCACATGGCGGTGTTGGCAATGTGGGCCCTTCGTGGAGGAGCTGACCCTAAACCCTAAACCGTTTAACGGGATCTTTCGCTGCAAACGAAGCTGTCTTCCTTGAAGCTCTTCACGAAGACCTGGAGCTTATCAGGAGCTTATCATCATCCTGCCAAACCCAAGCCATCTTATACTATCCTTATAGTAGCCCTTAAAAACATTGTAGTGCCCTTATAGTAGCCCTTAAAGACATTATAGTACCCTTATAGTAGCCCCTAAAGACCCCTTAAAAAGGAACCCAAGTCTAGACTCCAGACTTCTCAGCCCAGCTCCCCTAAGGGCAGGGCCGGCCCTGCTGTGTCCTAGCAGGCCCAGAAACTGGGTTCTGGAGTACCATACTTGAATACTTTTTTTTGGTACCTGTTCGTTTAAGGAACCATTATGAAATAAAAGTCTATACTTTTTTCTCCCTGGTTACTTCAAAGGCCCAGGAAACCCTGCGTCCCAACCCCTCCACCCTAAAACAAGGGGCCTTAAGAATTAGAAAAGGGTTGGGGATATATTATACTATAAGCATACAGTATAATAAGGAACCCCCAAAATAGTCGAGGTAATTACTGAGGCCCTATATTGAAGCCTAAACCGCAAATCGCTGAGGTATTACTTCGCACACATTGACCTGAAGCTCGCTTCGAAGGGAGAGCCCAGGCCCCAGCATCGCAGCAGCACGAACCTGGTCGGGTCGCAGGCGTCGTAGCAGGAGAAGGTGTCGTCGTCGGCAGTAGTCGTAGTAGTCGTCGTAGTAGTGGGAGCCGTAGGAGTAGTAGGAGTGGTAGGAGTAGGAGGACTACCGGAATAGGAGGAGGAGGTGTAGTAGGACTGTAGCGGTAGAAGTAGAATTAGGAGTAGTAGGAGTGTTGGGAGTAGCAGTTGGAGCACGAAGAGTAGGAGGATTTGGAGTAGCAGTAGCAGTTGTAGTAGTAGTCGTCGTCGTCGTAGTAGTAATCGTAGTAGTAGTAGTAGTAGTAGCAGCAGTAGTAGTAGTCGTCGTCGTCGTAGTAGCTAGTCGTGGCAGCACGAGTAGGAGTAGGACTAGAAATTAGGAGTAGAAGGAGTAGTAGGAGTAGGAAGAGCAGCAGGAAGTAGTAATTAGTAGTAAGGCTCTACTACTCACTAACATAGGGGCCTTAATAATTACCTATTTATGGGCCCCAAAACCCTATTCTAGTTACAAAGGCCCCTATATTAAACCCCTTATAGTAATCCTTATAGACCCCTACCCTTAAAAGGAAGCCTTATTCTAATTATTAAGGCCCCTATACTAGATTACCCTTGTAGTATCCCTTATAGTATCCCCCTACAGACCCCTTTAAAGGAACCCTATTCTAATTATTAAGGCCCCTCGAGTAGGGCGTTCGGGGCGTTCGGGAGGGAGCTCATGGCGACGAAAGGCCAGGGCGAGCCCCGGGGGTCCCCAGAGACTCCAATACCCCGGTGTTAAGGAACAGGTAGGGTTCCTTTAAAGGGATCCTTAAGGGTTCCTCTAAGGTATCTATAGGGTTTAGGGTTTAAGGGGTTCTAATATCCCGCAATTCAGGAAGATTCCTTACATCATATTCGGGATCCTACTATAATCGGGGTATGATCCCGGTTTAGAGTTCAGGGTTTAGGGGTTTAGGCTTTAGGGAATTTGGGGTAAATTCCTTGATGAGGTCTGATCGCGGTTTAGGGTTTAGGGACAAGATCCGCATGTACGCAGGCACTGTGACGGTTTTCGGGCCCTACCGAACCCTGCTCGGGTTCGTCAGGAGCCAACGACAATTATCATGTAATATAGCGGCCTTATTAGTTACCAATACTATTTTGTGGGTGACTTACTAAATAGACAGCAAAGATACCCCAAAACCCACTATTAAGGCCTACATGAAGTTCAGATGTCTTCTTCGCAGGTGGAGCTCGTACTTGCCAAACAACCTTAAACTCTAAGACCCAAACCCACAACCATAAACTGACCCTAACCAAAATCTCTATATACCCCAACCCTGCACCAGAAACCCCCTAAAACCCGAAACTGCAATCCCTAAACCTGTCTTGAGGTTCTGCCCTGTTGAGGTCTACCAGCTCGGCGCTTACTTACAGGATCATGGGACTTTGCACCTACTGTCCAGGGTTCCTTTTAAAGGTACGATTGTAGGTGTTCCTTTAAGGGTAACTTCGAGCGTTTAGGGTTTAGATGCTACTTCAAGGATCATGGGACTTTGTAGCTTTTGCTAAAAATAGTGTAAATCCCACTTCAGGTAGTCATAGCCTTACTTACTGAGTCCCATACTTAAAGGATCATGGGACTTAGCAACTAAGGCTATAAATAGGGTAACATACTTATAATTACTTATAACCCCCAATTAAGGTACTTATAACCTGACTTACTAAGTCCCATGATCCTCCAAGTAATCCCCCAAGTACGGTGCCATGAGTTCAGAGTTTGGAGCTTCCCAGACCCCCGGGAGGATCTAGAAAGTAGATCCCTAATTTGGGGCCCTATACTACTAAGGGTACTTTATGGGAACCCCATTTAAGGGATCTACTTTTTGGATCCTCCCGGGGGTCTGGGTTAAGGTTGGGCTCAGGGTCGCTTTAGGGTCTCAGGTGTGTTTTTTTGGTCCTTTCAGGGTTGAGGTGGCTAGGGTCGGTGTGGGAGTTTCCGAAAATAGGGGGGTGCCTTATTTTGGGGTCCTTGTAATAAAGAACCTACTATTTAGGGTTCTACATTTGGGTCTGCTATTTTCGGAAACTCCCGCGTAGGGTCGGTGTACTTGAAGGGACAGGGGACTTAGTAAGTAGGTTGTAAGTAGAGTTATAAGTGCCCTAAATGGAGTTACCCTAATTATAACCCTACTTAAAACCAACTTACTAAGTCCCCTGCCCCTTCAAGTAGGGTCCACGCCGTGAACCCATGCAACCCCCAAACCCGAAACCCAAAGCCTTAAGCATGCTTCATAAGCATGCTTCAACTTTCCCAGACCCCCGGGAGGATCTAAAAAGGTAGATCCCCTATTTTGGGACCCTCGCTACTAAAGGGTACTTTATAGGAACCCCTTCAGGGATCTACTTTTTGGATCCTCCCGGAGGTTTGGGTTCAAACACAGATTTGAAGAGGCGGGACCTAGGGTAGACCTGAATACCATAGAGGCTCCAACAGTTGCCTGCATTATTCCTCAGGGCTCCTGTATTACATGTGTTTTGTGTTTGTTCTGTAATATGTATATATATATATACATATATATATATATATACACTGAAACCTTATTCTAAGTACTCAAGCCGTCATATTCGACTCTTGTTGCCTAACCCTGAACCACCCCAGCATGTCCAGCTTTGTGTTGACAATTGCAATCCCAGAGACTCCAACATCCCTTTAATTAGGGAATGTGCCTTAAGTTATAGTAGGATCCCGAATACTTGGAGGCCCTTTTGACTTAGTAAGTCTACTTAGTATCCCTTAGAAACCCTATTATAGTCTCCATAACCCACCTTACTAACCGTACTTTCTAAATCAAAAGGGCCTCCAAGTATGAACCCAAGACCCCAAGCTTTGAGGGCCTGGCATGACATGGGAAGTTTCAGCTTCAGAGAGCGAGGGGCACCCCAAAAAAGTGTACGCGCTTTGTTCATTGGTTTTGGGGTATGATATACTGGAATTCTAATCGGGGTTATAGTGGAATACTCTTGGCATATTGGTAATCATTCCGACCCCCATAGTAGACCCGAGTTGATAGCATCCTTACAACAATACATGGAGGCTGTCGGGGTCTGGCACTATTTAACTCGAATGCGGATCCTCGGACGATGCCACTATCATCAGTGGGATGCTCGCAACACACCATTTACTCGTTCTTACCATTGTTGATAGTATGATCAAACCGATATCCATCAGCCTGACTTGTTTGGGTCTCGAGAGGCGAAGCTCTAGCCGTGGCGTGCAAAATGTCGGTTACTGTTGAAGTCAGATTGCTCAGTGGAAAACGGGCACAGGTGAGCGCCAGCTTGGATGAGCAGTTGGAACAATTGAAGCGTCGGGCACAGATCGCACTTCGAGTCGGAAAAGGGAGGCTGGTGGACTTATCTGGAATCGTGCTGGACATGCGTGCACAAATCGAAGATGTCAACGTGAAGGATGGTGATTCGCTGACACTGCACATCACAAGAGCTCAAGTATGTGGGAACGGTAGAGCATTTGCGGCCATCCTTGGCGATGGATCTGTCGTGACTTGGGGTAACGCTCGTTTTGGTAGCGACAGTAGTGAGGCACAGGACCAGCTGAAGAATGTGCAGCAGGCTCGGTCGTGACCCGGGGTGACTATTCCTGTGGTGGCGACAGTAGTGCTGTGCAGGACCAACTGAAGAATGTGCAGCAGATCCAGGCCACGTACCAGGCTTTTGCCGCCGTTCTTGGCGATGAATCGGTTGCGGCATGGGGTGATGCTGACTACGGCGGCGACAGTAGTGCTGTGCAGGACCAGCTGAAGAATGTGCAGCAGATCCAGGCCACGTACGGCCCGTTTGCTGCTATTCTTGGCGACGGATCCGTTGTGACCTGGGGTGATGCTGACCATGGTGGTGACACTAGAGCTTTGCAACATGAGCTGAAAAATGTGCGGCAGATCCAAGCCAACAATCGCGCTTTTGCTGCCATTCTTGACGATGGATCCGTCGTCACGTGGGGCGATCCTGACCATGGTGGTGACAGTAGTGCTGCGCAGGAACATCTCAAGGAAGTGCAGCAAATCCAAGCCACCGCATGCCATGAGGCCGGCGCATTCGCGGCCATCCTTGGCGACGGATCTGTCGTGACTTGGGGTGACTATTCCTGTGGTGGCGACAGTAGCGCTGTGCAAGACCAGCTGAAGAATGTGCAGCAGATCCAGGCCACGTACCAGGCTTTCGCAGCCATTCGTGGTGATGGATCTGTCGTGACCTGGGGCCACGCTTTTTATGGTGGTGACAGTGGTGCTGTGCAGGACCAGCTGAAGAATGTGCAGCAAATCCAGGCCGCGGAAGCTGCTTTTGCTGCCATTCTTGACGATGTATCCGTCGTGACTTGGGGTAATGCTGTGGATGGTGGCGACACTAGAGCTGTGCGCCATGAGCTGAAAAATGTGCAGCAGATCCAAGCGAACCATCGCGCTTTTGCTGCCTTTCTTGGCGACGAAACCGTCGTGACCTGGGGCGATGCGGACTGGGGTGGTGACTGTGGTGCAGTGAAAGTGGAGCTGCAGAATGCTTAGCAGATTTGTGCCGCCTGCTCGGACCTTGTAGCCCTTGTGCAGTCATGGCAGTGTCAAGCAGCGCTAGCTGCTGTGCAGCAACAGATCTGCACAAGCATCACATGGACGCGGCGCAGACGAGGGGCTGGCAGCACTTCAGATCTCCGAGACCCTCGCGCAACAGCGGTCTTTACCTAGCTGCAAAGAAGGTAAGGGCCCGCCTGGTAAGCCTGGGCTTTGCATGATAACCCCGGAGCCCTGGAGGCCTAGAGCCCTGAAACCTCAATCTTAGGGCTTTCCATGGGTTAAGGACTGCGGGATTCTTGAGTTCAGGGCTTACGTCAGAATCTGAAGATTTCTTAAGGAGAAATCCGTTTTTCAGGGTTTGTGGATCTCAATCTCAAGCTAACGGTGCATTTGTGCCCATATAGTAGATACTTGGCCCTCGGCCCTAAGCTACCTTTGCAGGGCCGACTTTTAGGCCAAAAGTAGATGGGTAGATCTCTACATTGGGGTCCCTGTACAAGCCCTAGATCCTAAACCCTAAACTTTCCTAAACCCAACCCCTAAACCCCTAAACCCTGCCGGTTAGGGCCCTGGGATCTCATAGCCGCCATAGCCTTTTTGCAGGTTTCGGTACAAAGCCCTGAGCCGCAACACTTCTAAGAACCCTTTAGGCCCTCAAAATCCTAAACCTCTCAACCCTGAAGCCCTAAACCCCCAAAAAGCTTTAGCCAGTACTGCAGGTGGAAAAAAAGGAACTTTAAATAAAATAAAAATCTAAAGCCCTAAACCCTTGAGACCCTTAAAACCCTACGGACTTTAAAGTTTTCCCTCAGCCAAGACCTCGAACCCCGGAGACTCTGGGACCCAAACCCCGAAAGACTCGAAGAACCTCAAGGGTTTAGGGGCTTAGGGGCTTTAGGGGTTGAGGGGCTTTAGGGGTTTCGGGTCTGGGGGTTGAGGGGTTTAGGGCTTCCGGGTTTAGGGCTTTCGGGTTGAGGGGTTTATGGTTTAGGGGTTTCGGGTTTAGGGGTTGAGGGTTTGGGGTTTATGGGTTCGAGGTTTACAGGAGGGTCTGTGACAAGGCTACCCAGAAAGCCCGATACCCCTTCAGTTACGAATGTGCCCTAAATTACAGACGTCTTCGCACAAAAATATATGGTATCAGAATTATGGGTGATTGGGCTCTCTGGCTATGAACCCAGACCCAGCACAATACGAGCCTATGACCCTACAAGGATCACCCCTCGAACAGCAGCCTATTGGATCTGCTATTGGTAAGCCCCTATCCCAACAACCCCATTTAGAAAAATGATACATGTATACAGATATATCCTTGAACCCTAAAAACGAAGTAAATATTTGTATACTGATATATCCCTAAACCCTAAAACCCTAAAACAGAAGTAGATAAGGAATATACCTTAAGTCATATTCGGGATCCTAGTTTAATTTTGTGTATGACCCTCAGTTAAGGGATGTTGGAGTCAAACCCTAAACCCCTAACCCTAAACCCTATAGAACCCTTCAAAAGGAACCCCATAAATCTCTATAGAACCCCTTTAAAGGAACCCTAAACCCTTAAAACCCTCAACCCTAAACCCCATAAGGACCCCTATGGATCCCTTTAAAGGAGCCCTAAAAGATCCCTTTGAAGGACCCTTATAGATCCCCTTTAAAGGAACCCTATAAATCTCTATAGAACCCCTTTAAAGGAACCCTAAATCCCTGTAGATCCCTTATGGAGCCCCTTTAAAGGAACCCTAAACCCTAACTCCTTCAATTTTTCCTTCCCTAACCCTGAACCCAAAACCCGAAACCCTAAACCCAAAGCCCACTTCTTCAAAAGAAGGGCGCTTTTTCCTTCCCGGCTTCCAAGGCCTCGAGGATTCTACACGCATCCGCTGCCCTACAAAGGTGCAGCGGAGGGCTCCTTTCAGAGACTCTAATATCCCTTTAAAGAAAGGCTCCTTTAAAGGAATCCTTAGGGGTTTTTACGGGGTTTAGGGTTGAGGGGTTTTTTGGGTTTAGGGCTCCTTCTACGGGATCTCTAGGAATCTGTTAAGGGATCCTTTAAGGGGGCTCCGGGGTTCTCTTTAAGGGCTCCTTTTAGGGTCTCGGGTTTTAGATTTCAGGGGGTCCTTCACAGGGATCTCTAAGACTCCCTGAAGGGATCCTTCAAGGGATCTCTAGGGTTCGTTTTAAGGCTTTAAGGGGTTCCTGTTTAGGGATCCGTTAGGGTTTAGGGTTTATTCAAAGGGCTCCTTTAAGGGTTCCTGTTGGGCATCCGCTAGGGTTTAGGCTTTTACAGTTTCAGGGTTGAGGGTTTAGGGTTCCTTTAAGGGTTCTATATTGAGGTTCCCTTTAAGGGTACTGTAGTAGGGTTCCTTTTAAGAGTTGTAGAATGGGGTTCTCGTCGAGGGTACTACAGGATTGTATTGTTCTTGAAAGGGTTCCTTACAGGATTCTTTGAGGGATCTTTAGGGGGTTCCAGGCGTACCCTGGGCATCAAAATTGCCCAAAAGCCTTATATAGTATGGTCTTTGGGCCCAAAAGCCTTAACATATGAGTCCGGTTCATGAATGAGACTTAGTGGGTTCCGTTTATGGGCTCCTTTCAGGGTTCAGGGCTCAGGGTCTACTTAAAGTAAAAGCTCATGGGACTTTGCAACATAAAGGGTTCCTTGAAAGGATCTATAAGCAGTTTTTTGGCTTTCTACAAGGATAGTATTGCAGGTTCTATGAGCCTGTAAGTAGAAGGATACTACAAGGGCTCTATCATGAAGAAGTTTGGGAGTTTAGGGTTCCTTTGGGGGAGGTTGGGATGTCTTGCGTGGTGGACGTGTTGATTTTTCTGTGTTGTTAGGGTGTTTTGGTGTTGTTCCTGGTGCTAACGATTTTTGTCGGTCTACGAATCAGTGCGATTTTTAGATTGGAGGTCAGGAATTTAGGTCAAGGGACTAGGGTCAGGGTCTAAGCTTCGGATGGCGGCTTAGAGGACTTTTGGTGGGTTTAGGGGTTTCGGGCCCCAAGAGCTTGACTTCGGTCAAGACTTGGTTTTTGAGAGGGAGTTCTTGGAATCAGGTTTTCCTTGTCTAGGGATCCCTGTAACTAGGATCCTTCTAGTTACGGCTTATATGTGGGTCGCAGGATAAGACGGTTTTGCCTGGCTGTAGCTTACACTTTGCTGCTGGGCCAGCAAGACTCGGCGAAAATAGATGAGAGCCCTCCGACCTAGAGCCAGCGTCCGCGATGAGTGTCGGGTTAGGGTTCGGGGTGTAGGGCCTTAATGTAGGGGCCTTAATAATTAGAATAGGGTTTTGGTGCCCATTATACTACACTTATAAAAAGGAGCCCCCAAAATAGTATCGGCAACTATTAAGGCACCTATACTAAGTCCTTATAATAGCCCTTATAGTAGCCCTTATAGAGCCCTTTACAGGAACCCCCTAAGATAGTATAGGTAACTATTAAGGCCCGGATATTGTGTCACCAAACCACACGCGCCTGGGCCCTCGGTCTCTCCAACAAAGCACCCAGGGACCCCTTAAAGGATCTACCTGGGTTCCTTTAAGGGATCTATAAGGGATCTATAGGGTTTAGGGTTTAGGAGAGACTCCAATATCTCCTAATTAAGGAATAGTCCTTAAATTACAGTAGGACCCTTACTATGACTTAAGGAATCTTCCTTAATCAAGGGGATATGAGAATCCCCTAAACCCTATAGACCCCTTAAAGAAACCCTTAAGGATCCCTTTAAAGGAACCCTAAGGAATATTCCTTAAGTAGGGGGATATTGGAGTCTCTGAGCAGAGCCAGCATCTACTGCCAGGTCCCCGGCCGGACTGGCTGCAGGCGGGGTGTTTTCTAACGAGCCTTCAAGCAGAGCTCGGCGATCCTTGTCTTAGATCCCCAATACCTAACCTTTAAACTTTTTGGGCTCTTATAGTTTAGTAGGAATCGGAAAGTTTAACCTTTTATTTCTGTGGCTTATTGGGGTAGTAAGAGATCCCTCAACCCTAAACCTTGAACCCTAAACTCGAAAGCCATGAGCAGCCGTAGACATGAACAGTTTACGTTCACATGACAGGCACCGCGGGCACCAAGCGACTGGGTATAGAGCCCTGCCGGGAGCTCATCGAGAGAAGCAGTGCTAAGAAGCATCAAAGGAGCATCCATCAGAGCAAGCGGAAAGAGTTTACCAGCTGTCATCCGGTTGGCAGCCTCCTGCCGAAGATTCAAGCTCCTGATCACACTTCCCAAAGAAACGGGCGCCAACTCGAATAGCTATCTGCACTGTTGCTCGGAGCCGATTTCTTAGCACACAGAATCCTGATCTCCAGAAGCTGAATGCTGTCAATTGGGTAACCCAGGTTGTCGTGCTTCGAACACATTGTAGTCAAAGCGATACTGCTTCTGTACGTTTCTGTGTTGTAACACTGCGATCTTTTCCGCATGGTTCTGCATGTAAACTGCTACTGCTACTACCAGCACCATCCCCGCTGCTACAACGATTTTGACATATACTCAGAAGGGGAGTACGACAATGACCAATACGACTTCTCCTCCGCTCCTGCTAGAGATAGTTTGGTTATTGATGCTACTACGACTACTACTACTACTACTACTACTCCTGCTACTATTACTGCTGCTGCTGCTGCTGCTGCTGCTACTACTACTACTACCACTACTAGTACTACTACTCCTGCTACTCCTGCTTCTACTACTACTACTACTACTACCACTACCACTACCACTGCCACTGCCACTGCCACTGCCACTACCACTACCACTACCACTACTACTACTACTACTACTACTACTACTACTACTACTACTACTACTACTACGACTACTACTACTACTGCTACTGCTACTGCTACTGCTTCTACTACTGCTACTGCTACGGCTACTGCTGCCGCCACCGCTACTGCTACCGCTACGGCTACTGCTGCTGCTACAATGCCACCAGCACTACAAGCACGAGGCCTGCCACTGCGACTCCTCTTGCTGGTCCGAACTCTTCTGCCGCACTTCTCTGTCTACTCACGCACTTTCTTGGGGCTGCGCCTTTGGATTCCCAACTCCGTGCGACTGCCATCTTCGAGTTCCTCTGCAGGCTGTCACCAAATGAGAAAGGACTTCTGAGCATCCCCGATCGTTTTAGTGGCATGCCTTCCAGAGGCCTTTCTATAAAGAGATCTCTGAGAAGTGTCTTGAGAACTGTGCGCTGTCTTGCAGCCTGAAAAGGTGCGTCTGCTACTGGACTATAAGGGATTCAGGCTTTCTTCGAGGCCTTCTGGAAGTAGAACCTAGATGGGATCTTCCGAAAATTAGGGGTATCTCTTTTGGGGCTCCTTATAATACGGATACTACTATTTATGGTACTATATTGTGATACCCCATTTTCGGAAACTCCCAGATAGAGGCTTCAAAGCAAGATCCTGTCCTTGAAGGTGAGTTCTGCTTCTGTTCAGAACTGGCGATTGCATACGAGATGCTGTTTGTGCGTCTAGTTCGCAGCTTAACTCCACGCAAGGTATTTGGGAGTTTCCGAAAATGAGGGGTACCTTATTTGGGGGTCTTTATAATAAGGATCCTACTATTTAGGGTACTACATTGGGGTCCCCTATTTTCGGAAACCCCCATTTGCTAAAATCCAGCACAAACCGTTCAAGCATCGCCGCCTCGTGGCTGGAGACCGTCTCTGTTCAATCCACGCACCACGTGGAATGTCAGCCTCTCGTCTGCACCCAGATGGGAGTTTCCGAAAATTAGGGAGTACCTTATTTTGGGGTCCTTAAAATAAGGATCCTACTATTTAGGGTACTAACCCTAAACCCCTAAACCCTAAACCCCTAAACCCTAAACCCCTAAACCCTAAACCCCCTAAACCCCGAAACCCATAAACCCTCTCAGGGTCCCGTATTTTCGGAAACTCCCAGATCCTCGTAGACATGTGGGAGGTTTCCAGAAGCTCTGATGCTTCGAAGTGCTCCAGAGAGCCCCATAAGGGCCTTAATAATGAAAATAGGGGTTCCTTTCAAGTGTTGCTTTTAAAGGGATCTATAAGGGATGCTATAAGCGGTATTATGGGGGTTTAGTATAGGGGCCTTAATGAGTAAAATGGTTTTTGTGGCCCATTATACTATAACTATATTAAGGAACACCCCAAAATAGTATTGGTAACTAACTATTTAGGCCCCTATATTAAGTTTTCCAGAGAGCCACAAGTTCAAACGGTTCTCGCGGACAAAGATTCATATTTACTGTAATATATTATACTTTTCACCAGCACGCGGACAAAGATTCATATTTACTGTAATATATTATAGTACGAATACTTCAATCTTCTACTATATCATACTTCCAAGGAAATACTGCATCCGAAGCAGACCTTCAACCTCAGCACGAACCCGAGCACTTAGCAATGCACTCAGAGGCTCCAATATCCCTAGCATGATGTACAGTATATCATAGATCCCTTTAAGGAACCCTGTGAGGAGCCTGTATTCCTTAATTAAGGGATATTGTAGTCCTGGGCACCCGAGGGAATCCAGTGATTCGATGTCAGAGCCTGTAAATGCAGGGCCAGAAACATTAAGGGTTCCTTTCAGGGTTTCTTTTAGGGATCCTTTAGTAAAATGATCTCTGCGTAGTCCACACAAAGCTGTAGTACAATATTATATATATATATATATATGTATGTGTACATTATATATATATATATATATATAATACATATTTATTTATTCATTTAACTTTTCTTGTGCAAGTTTCGTGTAAATATGTATAGTCCCTATATAGTTATAGTGTATACAGTTTTAGTATAACGTATCCGAACACCATATTCTGATTGATCCTTCGCATCGTCCGCCTCGAGCCGTCGCAGGTGCAGGGCCCAACAAGACGACGAATGCGGTGGTTGGTGGCCCGTTTAAGTGGGGAGGAGGTTAAGGGGAGGGGAACGAAAGCGGTTACGGAAAAGGAAACACGAATCATCAAGGCCCCTATATTGCACCTCCATAGTCCCGAAGCAGTTATTGAATAATGTACCCCAAGACCCTATTCTTATTCTTAAGGCCCCTATACTATAGTACCCTTGTAGTATCCCTCATAGTAGCCCCTAGGGACCCCTTTAAAAAGCAATCCAATTCGTATTAGGGCCCTTGTAACCCTGAACCCTAAACCCCTAGACCCTGAACCCCTAAACCCTTGACCCTAAACCTCTAAACCTCTAAACTCTAAACCCTAAACCCCTAAGCCGTTGAATTGAAACCTCCGGAGCCGAGGATAGCGCACACCCTCGCATGTCTTAACTATGCCTGGCCACCGAGGACGGTCTTGTAGGGTTTAGGGTCTAGGGTTTAGGGGTTCAGAAGTTTGGGGCTTAAGGTTTGAGGTTTAGGGTCTAGACTTTGGGGTTTAGGGTTCAGGGGTTTGGCTGAAAGGGGTGTTTATGGATTTAGGGTTCGGGAGCAGATGCCCGTGAACGACGGGGTGGAATGCGTTTGACCTTTGGATTCTAGCTACACTCACATGCATGACACCTTCGGATTATAGGTCCACTCACATCATCAATACCAACGATTCTCCAAAACCCTAACCCCCTAAATCCCTAAAACCCCTAAACCCCCAACCCCTAAACCCTAAGAGGCATAACTGCCAGAATGCCGACGAGCACGACAGCGGATTTCCAGAGGTCCTAGGCTGGGTTCTCTTGACGGAACATAGTTTAAGTTGCCGCAGTCCAGACCCCCGGGAGGATCTAGAAAGTAGATCCCCTAGTTTGGGGCCCCATACTACTAAGGGTACTTGATAGGAACCCCCATTAAGGGATCTACTTTTTGGATCCTCCCGGGGGTCTGGGAGTAAGGACACCCTCTTATTTGCCATGGATCCCTACTATGGCAACTTAAACTAGATTCCTTAACAAGAACTCAGTAGAGTACGGAACTGAACTATGGTCTTTACTCTGACGTGGGCCGAAGTCCTGTCCCCCGAAACGGTTCCTGAAGCTTAGTAATACAGAGGTCGCAACAATTGGAAAGAGTAAGCGTCCATTGAAAGTCACATTATAATCCTCCCTCAAAACCCGTACTCTCATGATTGAGGTCCCCCTAATTGTTTTTCGGCCCGGATCCAAAGGAGTGCAGCTGCTGGCACTCTTTTGCTTCGTAAATGCCGTGGATGCGCTGAACATCACAAGGCATTGTAGGGTAGGGTTTAGGGTATGGCAGTCACCGACTGGGGTTTGAGGTTTTTGTGCCTTCAAGATTGCCGTACCTCGACCGCACTCCGTCGAAACGTTATCTGGACTTGGAGTTGTTCTTTCCACTAAACACGAAAGGTCTCAGATGATAGCTACCCAGACCTATAAAGTACCCTTAGTAGTATAGGGCCCCAAATTAGGGGATCTACTTTCTAGATCCTCCCGGGGGTCTGGCTACTGAGCACACTTCCCCTTGCAAGCCCGGAGCCTTGTTATCCGATGAAGCCTTTAGCTTGCAGGAAATCTTAGTAGCTGAGTGGATACACTTTACACTTTTTGGGATAATATCACCCACTGTAAAACTAAAAGTGTACACTTTGGGGGGCTTATGAACTCAGCAACTAAGAGGAAATGATCGGTTTCAATGTCAGTCCTCGAAGCGGGGTTCCTGATCAGGTGACTCTTTGGCCACGTCCTTGGCGATAGTCTCATGTGCCAGCGATAGACGGTGGGCAGATTGTTGCTCCTCCTCTGGGCAGCAATCCCGCGAAACCTCATACCCTAAACCCTAAACCCTAACACCACACCTTTCACGATCATCCAGCAAACAAGAGGAAGCCCGCTGCCGGAACCCCGCCTCTTGAGTCATCAAACTCTCTACTTCTACTGCCAAACATGCTAGAGCCGAACGACAGAGAAGAGCTTTATTGAGTGGGTGAGTAGGTAAGCTGTAAGCTTCGTGAGATCTGATCCCGTGAGAAGTGAAATGTAAGACCCCGTGTGGCTTATGATTAGCTGTGCAACTGAGATATCAGTGCAATTGGCCAACGGCTATAAAGGCCAAAATCCTAAGTCTAGTTCGAGCAAGCTACCCGATAATTGTCACCCTAAACCCAAAAAAAACCCTAAACCCTAAACACTGAAACCTCAAGCCTACAACCACTGGACCCTAAACCCCGACAGTAGCCACCCAAGCCCCTAGAGCCTTCCCCTTAACCCTCATCCCTAAATGGGAGTTTCCGAAAATAGGGGACCCTAATGTAGCACTCTAAATAGTAGGATCCTAATTATAAGGACCCCAAAATAAGGTACCCCCAATTTTCGGAAACTCCCCAAGTCACTAAACCTAAAACCCTGGCGCCTAACCCTACAACCTTGATCCCTCTCCCATCCACCACTACACCTTAAACCCTAGATCCCATTGAAACCCGAGACTCCTTAGCTTGCCGGAAGGCGAGTGCGCTGGGGCAATGCCAAGGCCCTTGTCGCTTGCTTCGGCCGCATAGCTCACAAGGAACCGATGGACTTACTAGCCAGACCCCCGGGAGGATCCAAAAATTAGATCCCTTATTGGGGGTTCCTATAAAGTACCCTTAGTAGTATAGGGCCTCAAATTAGGGGATCTACTTTCTAGATCCTCCCGGGGGTCTGGGTAATGGATGCCTGAATGCTTACTTAACGGTTCATGGGACTCAGTAACAAGGGTTATAAACAAGGTAACTCTACTTATTAGTACATATAAACCCAGTTAAGGTACACATAACTGTATTACTAAGTCCCATGATCCTCGAAGTACTCGTGCCATAAGGATGGTTCCTCGTCATAATGTTACTAAAACGACCCAAGAGAGCCTGTTCCAAATGGTAAGGCACCTATACCCAGACCACCGGGAGGATCCAAAAAGTAGATCCCTTATTGGGGGTTCCTATAAAGTACCCTTAGTAGTATAGGGCCCCAAATTAGGGGATCTACTTTCTAGATCCTTTCGGGGGTCTGGGTATATAACTCCCACATCTCGGAGCTCGGGGCTCCTTCAATATGCCGGGTTTGGCTTCTGTGCCTTCCAATTTTGGGGACCCAGAAAAGGGAACCCTTTTTTAAAGAACTACCCTTGTGAAGATGCGAACCCCTCGTCTGGCGACACCATATGAAACGTGATCTTCTATAGATCAACATTTGGGTGGTTGTCAAAATTATGGTCCCTTTTTGGGTCCCTACTATAATAGGGCACCTATTATTTAGGGTACCCAAAGAGGGGCCATAATTTTGACAACTACCCATATGCCGGGTGTGGCTTCCTAGATTCCTGAGTAGTACCAATCTGCCCTTGTATTTTAGGGCCCCCTTATTAAAACCGACTATTCGGAAAAAGGCTACCCCTATTATAAAGGGGCTGCTCAGGAAGGTAGGTTCAGGGACTTCGGATTATGTGTATTCGGGCCTTGGGCCTTCTCTTTCAGGGTCGTGCCAAACATTCGTAAAGTTATCTCGTTTTTGAACCTAGCTACTAAGTCCCATGAACCTCCAAGTATTATGGTTACAAGGTCATATGCCCCAAAACTCATACTAATCACTAAGGCCCCTCTATCACACCCTCGTAGTAACCCTTACAGAACCATGAAATATCACCCAAATTGAGCTCCATTCTATTAATTTACAGAGGCCCTTATATCAAGCCCTAAACCCCTAAACCTCAAACCCCTAAACCCCTGAACCCTAGACCTAAACCCTTATGAGGTGAGAACTACAAGGCTGCTGGCAGTGCAATCTCTCACTGCTTCCAGGCATCAGAGGGTTTGCGGCGGTGGTGTTGTTTCGAGTTTGATGGTCAAGGTTAGGGGGTTTTGTCAGGATTTGGTAAGGTTGCTTATCAAGTTTAGGGTTATAGATAAGTAGTTATAACTGCTTTGGTACTTAAAAATGTATTGAGTAAGGTTCAATTCCGGGTCTCGTGGTACATACTGGGCCCTCGGCTATAGGATTCGGCCTGTCGGCCAGGGTGGTCTTTGGTACACCCTTTTAAAGGTTCATGGTACTTAGTGACTGGGGTTATGAGTAAAGACAATTTTAGATATAGTTGGTTATAAAGTAACACACCATAAGGCAATTCTGCTTCGCACAGAGAAAGGGGAAACGCTGGGAGTTGAGGACTGTGCCGTTTCACATTGCGAATTTGAAGCTCTGATACCCCTAGTAATGACCAACGTCACTCCTCGTGCCAGCACTGTTGTAGAGGGTTTGCATGTCCTTTGCACTGAAATGCTCCATAGGCTGTGGCTCACATGTCTCCCAGGAGCATGACACGCACAACACTTGCTGCATGCTGGACAAGAAAGCCCGGGATGGCAACGATGCGGCAGGCATCGTCCTCAGATGAACAGAGAATGAAACTGCTGGCCTTAGATACAAGGGCTTCGTGGGGGTTGGCCTTCGCAGACGTTTCAAAGGTAGACCGAAGCGCACAGCATGGTGTACCCCAGACTTGTGCTGCTCCCAGACCCCTAGAAGGATCCAAACACTCGATTCCTCAAGGGGCTTCTTTGTAAATTCTCCTCTACTAGTATACTGACGCAAACGAGGGGATCGATGCTTGGGAAGTCTCCGGCTGTCGGGGTTTACGGTACCTTTTTTTCTGAGACTCTCAGGGAACCCGATTGGTGCCGCGTCCCTTGCGGCTGCGCGAAAGATCGCCGGGAAGTCTGCAGAGGAGAGCAAGCACGTGGGTTAGGGGTTGAGACATGCACAAGTCTGTGCAAAGAGGCAAATCATCCCTCAGCCCTACTGTAAGCCATAAACCCCGAACCCTAACACCTAAAACCACAAAACGGGCTCAGACCACATGCGTGGATCCAACTTTCCAGTTTGATGTCCAGAAGAGGTTGAGGAGCCAATATCAAAGGGTTCTCTATGAAACCACACTCATGTATTCTGGCATGCAGAGATGTCTTATGTTGATATGTTTCCTGGGAACCTCGTTCACGGCTGTGGGTTTTCGAAATGAGCAGGAACAAGTGTCAAGCTTTCCAGGGAAAGCTTTCCAGTAGGTCTTTGCCTGACCCGAGCCCGACTTCCCGAACCGCAAGACATTCATGGCCGCACCTGTTCTTGCACATCGCGTTTGAAACTCTGCTGCCCCTACGGAACTTTCCGGAAGTTCTTTCTGCTGTGCCAGGTTCTACTTCTTGCGGTTGTTCTCGTCTCACTCCCATTGTGAGAACTGAACCATCGACCCCGAAGTATGCACCGTGGTGTCAACTGCAGGAGATGCCAGACCGTGACGACCTGCTGACCCCGTGGTGCACTTGCTTCGGCTCACAGGTGCCAGAGCACGAAGTGGCGAGGGGACTTGGAAGTGCGATAAATGCAATACCAGGTTGTTTGGAAGTCTTGTTTTGCGGTCTTCCGGTGTAAACAAGAGACGAAGCCTAGACGACAACGTAGCAACCTGAAACGCCTAAGCCTTCTGTAGACTGGATCAGGTATGTGGCCACTACGCAAGCAAGACGGGCACCAAAGTGAAGCTTGGGCGCAAGTGGCATTCACATGCCGGTGATTGGCAGTGAAACCACACCGGCGAGGACGAAGATGAATCGTTGAAGCGGCTGTACATTCATTCCACCGAAGGTACACTGACCGCAAAGTTTAGAAAATCTCATGCTAGTGCTGGTAGTAGCCGTCGTGGTGCCGGTGCTGGTGTTGGTGCGAAGAGAATCGTCGCTGTGGTCGTCAGAGAAGCAATCATCGCAACAGCCGTAGCAGGAGAAGGTAATGCACATGACGGAGAGCGATGGTGCTGATAGAGATGGAGACATCGTGATGGTTCTTGTTGTGATGATGATAGTGAGGCTTTGTGATGGTAGTGATGAAAACAGCGACGACTACTGCATTGAAGATGTTGATGGTGAGGATGAGGATGAGACGGATGGGGCGGGGGCTGCCTGCTGCCACCTCCACTGCCCACTGCTAGTGCCTCCACTACAACTTCCGCAAGTATTACCTGCACTTGCCACTGTCATCGCCGCAATCACGAGCAAGACCATCAGTGAACAAGATCGCAACCTTCGTTGCCATCATAGGGACCCTTAGTAGTCCCCTACCCCCCTCCCCCTTACCCCCTAAGGGTCCCTATGATACCCCTGAAAACGGCCCAGGAAGTTCGTCAACGATTGCGGCTGTGCATCTGGCACCCCTGGCAAGGTGCCCACTGCCCACCAGTATCATAGTTACTATAGGGGCCCTTAATGATTACCAAGTACTATTTTGGAGGTTCCTTAGTATAATTATAGTAAAATATACCCCAAAATCCTATTCTAATTATTCAGGCCCCTATAGTACATGGCTCGAGATTCGCAAGCTGGGCTTCACTGAAGCCACAACTCGCATCCAGTGCTTCTCTGAGCTCTTGCATTGCTTCACAGGGCTTCTGCATGTCGAAAATCTCGGCCGGCAGCGTCTACAATTGCCCCTTGCTCAGTCGAAGATCAAGCCAAGCAGTTCAGTTTGGCTGTTGCTGCGGTCTTTGTTGTACCCCGGTCGCTGCATTTCCGTGTCGTGTAGTTGGAGGAGTGGTTTTCAGGGCTGAGAGTAGCAACACCCAGAGACCATGAACCACAGGCCCTGTGACCTTTGCAAAGCCGACGAAAGGAATTATATTAAGGGGTCTGAATCATTAGCAGGATTGGTCCGTAGAGCTCTTTTCATATAACTCCAGTAAACCTTACCTCAAAACCCTATTCTAGTTTCCAGGTCCCTTGTACAAAGCTCCTATGCCTATGCCGAAAAAATCCCGGGCACACCAAGTACCCCAGAGACTCCAATATCCCTTAATTAAGGAATATACCTTAAATTATAGTAACATCCCTATTATGATTTAAGGAATATTCCTTAATTAAGGGATATTGGAGTCTCTGCGTAAGTAACCGCAGAGTTCAGGCGAGGGTTGGGCCCGCACGCAGTTCCGCATGCCGGGCCACGCAACACCAGGCACCGGAAGAGAGGGTTTAGGGTTTAGGGTTTAGGAGTGAGGAGGAATGCAAAATTTCAGGATGTGTGAGTAATGTTTCTTCTGGAATTCGGGAATTGGGAGCTCGGGATTGACGGCTTGGGCTTTCGGGTGGCAGAGTTTGTGGGACCTCAGCGTGCCTTAGATCCGCAATACCTAACCTCTCAACTTTTTGGGCTCTGATAGTTTAGTAGGAATCGGAAAGTTTAACCTTTTGTTTCTGTGGCCTATTGGGGTAGTAAGGTGCAGAGTTCTGAAATGCAGCCGAATCTCGTGTTTTTGTGAGGACCGCGGGAAGGCCCAGGCAAGCCCTCAACTCTAGTGTTGAAAATTGGATGCAAGCTCCCAGACTTTCCAATATCCCTTAATTAGGGAATATGTACTTGAAGTTGATCCCTAATATGACTTAAGGTTAAGTGATTTTGGAAGGTCTGCGTTCCCCTGTACCTGCATCGCTCTTCGGAAGCAAGAAAACTCCCAACTGAAGCCAGCATCTTTGGGTTTCAGCTGTCGGGCGGCAAAATATAAGGGCCGAAATAAGGGGCTTAGGGTTTAGGGTACTATAAGGGGCTAGATAGTTACCAATACTATTTTGGGGTTCCTCATTGTAAGTACGGTATAATGGTCCCCAAAACCCTCTTCTAATTATTAAGGCCCCTACCTTATTGGCCTCTCTCCTTGCATCAAGGTGTTTCGAAGCCGTCCGACGCCGAAAACGTTTGCACTGCCCTGCAGGGCAAGAAGGAGGCAGACGCAATCTTTTGGTTGTTTCCCTAGTAGCTGAGTAGATAGCCTTTAACCTTTTGGGGTTTCTATAACCCAGAGACTCCAATATCCCTGAATGAAGGAATATACCTTAAATTATAGTAAGATCCCTATTATGGTTTAAGGAATCTTCCTTAATTCAGGGATATTGGAGTCTCTGGGAACCCTACCATTGGGCTAGGGGGGCCTCAGCCCTGTAGTTGCCCTAGGACCGTTTTTGCACTTTCATCATAAGTCTAGGTTCCTCAGTAGTAGCCTTTTGCCCTTTTTAGTTTGGGGTCCCCTTATTTAACCCGAGTAGTAGAAAAAAACGGTACCCTTATTATAATGGGCCTACTCAGGAACCTAGAAGTTAAGCCCAGGGCGGTATTAAGAAGAACATGTTCATTGTGGGTCTACCTATCGCGCAGATCAAGTAGGGATCTACGTGGGTGGTTGTCAAAATTATGGTCCCTTTTTGGGTCCCTATTTACGGCACCTATTATTTAGGGTACCCAAAAAGGGACCCTAATTTTGACAACCACCCTGAACCCTAAACCCTTTATAGAAGCCTTTTAGATCCCTTTAAGGAACCCTTTAAAGGAACCCTAGGGTCCCTCTTACTCTAATTTTGACAACCCCCCACGTATCTTAACGGCGTGTTTGGAGAGAAAGAACTGGGATCTCAGACAAAGAGGGCTGACCTCGGTTTAGGGTTTAGGGTTTAGGGCCAGTTTAGGGTTTAGGGTTTAGGGCCAGTTTAGGGTTTAGGGTTTAGGGCCAGTTTAGGGTTTAGGGTTTAGGGCCAGTTTAGGGTTTAGGGTTTAGGGCCAGTTTAGGGTTTAGGGTTTAGGGCCAGTTTAGGGTTTAGGGTTTAGGGCCAGTTTAGGGTTTAGGGGACTATAGGGGGGTTTCCGAAAATTAGGGGCATGTTTCGGAAACTCCTCTAATAGAGGTCTCAATAATGGTCCATCTCATTCTCTCTCTTGTCCCTATGTAACTATACTAGAACAGACCGCAGACTTGCTCTAGCTATAAGCGAGTTCCTGAGGTCCCCATATTACCTGTTCGACCTTGGTTTCGTTTTTGTTCGTGGTCTCCCAGTGGGTCCTTTTTCCCTTTTTGTGGTCAGGTTGCTTATGAGCCTAACCAGCGCCAAAAAGGGAGCCCTTTTTATTCTTCGGTTGCTGGGGGCAAACCCTGAAACGAAAGCCTTGAAAGCCCAAAACCTACTTTTGAAATTCGGGCACCCGACACCCTAACTCCTGAACCTAAAGGCTTAAACCTACCTTTGAAATTCGGGCACCCCGAACCCTAAATCCTAAGCCGAAGCCCTAAACCTGCCTTTTCGGAATTCGGGGGACTCCTCGTTGCATGAACTGAACTGCCGAGGCTTCGTAGGGCTTCCGGGCCGAGGTCTGAGGTTTAGGGCTTACATGTTTTCGTGTGTGTGTGTGTGTTGTGAGAAAAAGGGCGTTTTATAGGAGGGTTTTACCGGGTTTTGTAGTGTGTGTTGTAGGTTTTCTCGGGTTTAGGATTTAGGGTGAATGGCTTGCAGGGTCTGTTTTAAGCTTCGGGGTGCGAGTCTCAGCGCCCAGACCACAACGCAGGCACCGTGGAGAGACTTCGGAATGAAGCTAAGGGCTAGCAGGAAAGAAATCGTGATGAGGTCGTCAACACTCTCTGACTTGTTTCTGAGCCTCCTCAGTCCGGATCATGCCCAGAGTCAAAAACGCAAAAAGCACAGCCACAACTCACCATGCTGGCTGCAGCAAGCATCAAAGCCCTGAAACACTCGGCCTCCATCCGGTCCCTCGCAGGTGGATGTGAGCACCTGCTGAGGCAGCACTTCGAGTTGCTGTGTCAAAGCCTTCGGTGTCAGCAAGTTCTGGATTTCGGGGACATATCCTTCATGTTATCGAGACGACGACAGAAGACAGGCGACGACGACAAGAACATACTGAGAAGAAACCACGCTGCATCGACCTCGAGCTCGATTGCGTCCGTCGGTACCATTCCAATCTCCGGAGTTGGAAGGCACTGGCAGAGTACAAAAGTCGTTCGAAGACATGTTCCCCTTCACCAGGCTCTCCTGCATTTCCTACACAACTAGGCGTTGCACGTTCGATTGATCATTCAGGCCAGGGGCATGCAGCTGGAGTTTGCAGGCGACAGGGCCGAAATCCTTGGAACCTTATGTCCTCGACTCCAGCTTGGTAGTAGACTAGGTGACCTTTCACTTTTGGGGGGGGGGGGGTAGTATAACCAAACTACAATCCCTCTAGAATCCCAAAGGTTGCGCTTTAGTTCCTTCATCATACTGGACAAGTACACCATACTCGAATCATGAACGTGACCTAGGAGGGACCTCGGGCTCTTGTGTTGTTTCTGGGGCTTCGGAACAAAATCTCGACCGAACACATGCATATGGTGTGGGGCCTGGCTCTTGCAGTGAGACGCTTGCAGGATAGAGTTCCAACTTTCACTGTGATTGCAATGGCAGGTAGACACCCTTCGGTGGTCCACCCTTATTGATGCTTGCCTTGCCACACGAGCAGTGAAGGTAGAGCTGCCTACGACTCCCGACTTGAAGTCAGCAGGAAAATTCTGGATAAAGACTAACGACCGTGTCGTTCCTTATCGATACCATCGCTGTCGGCTTGGCTTACAATCCCAAATTCCCATCGACAGCTCATGTTAGTGTAGTTCCTACATCGACAAAGGTTCGCTTAGCGTCTTGATCTTCTATTCAGCTGGGGTTAGGATAAGGAAGATTGGATTTTCGGGATACCGGCTGTCAACGTGACGAGCCTCCCCCTGACCGAAAGCTCTAAGCACATGAAACCTGACGTTGCCATGGCTCATTTGAGCCCCCCTGCAGCGCTGGGAAAAAAGGTGCCATGGGCGTTTGCGGCAGGCTTTGTGCCCGCGAGGGTTGGAAGGCTCCACTTGGCAGAAAATCGGCAATGAGCCATCCTACAGAGCTTGTTTTCCTCATGTAACCATTTCCAATCAAGCGGCATCCTGCTGGCAACTGCGATTCCCCCAAGTAGCTATGAGTTCTGTGGCAGTCGTCGTCCTAACGGTAGCAACAGAGTAGGTACCGGGGTAGTAGTGGTAGTGGCAGGGGTGATGGTAGTGGTAGTCGCAGTATGTAGTAGTAGTAGTAGTAGTAGTAGTAGCAGTAGCAGTAGTAGTAGTAGTAGGCTGGTGCCCCTTGCCGGACCCACCTTCTTAGCATGTTTGAGGAAGATGATCACGATGAGGATGCTGAGGATGACGATGATGATGATGACGATGATGGGTGTGTTCAGGCACATTTCGGATCGGGTGGGGGGGGTGCGGGGGGTGGGGGGGCGATGATGACGACATTGTTACGCAGGCACCCCGAACAATATCTTCAGAAGAGCTGTTTTACTCAGTATGTACAGTACTTTCGTGTTGTCGGACCATCTTATATATATATAGATAGATAGATAGATAGTCACCAAACCTACTTCCGGACTAAACGAACTCGACCTTGGTATTTCGGAGAGCTTTCTGCGAAAACTCGAACTTGTGCAGGGGGAAGCTTGTTTCGGGGATGATGACGACATTTTTTCGCGGACACCCCGAACAATATCTCCACACCCTAGCGCGCACACACTACACACTACTTCAAAAGCAAACCCTCTTGCGCTGAGGTCTGGGCTTTAGGGGTCTTGGCGAGCCTCTTCCACTTTCAGCTGGCTTTGTTTTTGATGTTTATGCGATGTTGCGCTTCAGGTTTTAGCAGCGTTGAAACCTTCTCGGTCGTAGTCGTAGTAGACGTAGTAGTCGCGTCGGGATGGTGGTGGCCGTGACAGCAGTCGTTGCTTACGGCTGCAGGAAGGGCGCGCCAACAAGCAGCAGTACTAGTTCCAAGCACATGTCTGCAACCATTTGCTCAATCCCAGTGCATGACGGCGTGTTCGGCTCCCAAGTTGTGAATTCGGTGCAACAGCAACAGCAGAAAGAGGGAAACGAATACTACTGCCACCAGAAGTCGTCCAGAAGGTGCGACCCGCAACCGTACTCCTACTGCTTCGGATGGGAGAAGTGAGTACAGTGATTACAGGTCAGCTGAATTGCTGTTATCAGCCTTCACTGGCATCTAGCATACAGCAACACCGAGCAGAGCAGGGTCGAAGTCGAGCTTGTCTTCCCTAAACCTTTGAGGCCACCCGAGAACTTTCAGCCTTGAGAACACGTGCTCGACGTTGTTAGAGCTCACTGCTTATACGCACATCCCATATCTGGTCCTAGCGGTACAACATGTGGTGAAGCCGCCGACGCCATGCAGGTCCTCGGAAACGGCTCGAAGGTGACGAGGGCATACATGCCTCGAGTTTAGATTCGGCTTTAGGAGTTTAGGCAGGACCATCTGCCTTCGGGCACCGACGTGGTTTGGAGCGTCGTCTAACGGGAGTGGATGGCTTGTGGTCATCGATCTATAGAGATGAACCCCTGCTCGACGAGCGGCTTTGAGAACCAATGGCGAGTGTAGAACAGGTTTTACCTCCACACAAAAATCTTCCTCGGGATTGATCTAGCGAGTCGTCTCCTTGTGAGCCACGCTCCCGAATACTATAGGGGCCTAAAGAATTACTAATACTATTTTGGGGGTTCCTTGTAACGATTAGGTATAATGGGCCCCAAAACCCTATTCGAATTATTAAGGCCCCTATATTACGCACGGGTTTGAGAAGCTGAAGAGGCAGATGAAATCTTTCAACTTCCCTGGGCCCAAGTCTTCTATTCCAAGCAGAATGTGTTTCGGTTTAGCCGGGTCAGAGAATTTTGCCTAAACCCTAAACCCGAATCTCTTAACCCTACACCCGAATATCTAAACCCTAAACCCTAAACCCGAATCTCTTAACCCTAAACCCTAAACCCTTCCAAGTTTAGTCGGGCTAGTGAGGTTTTGGAACCTCTTGCTGAAACCTAAGCCGAGAGCAGCTACTACCTGTGGCATCCCAGACTCACAAAACCTCCAGTCGCACTTACTATTATCGTTATTACAATGCTCACTGATATTCTTACCTTTATCACTACCATTGTATTTTGTTCTTATTGCTGTTACTAGTCTTACTATGAAAAATCTGATGTTTAGTAGTGTTGCTATCATTCTCGCGAGGTTGACTTCCTTTGCCTCCAGCCTCTGCCGAAGCCGGATGCCGGCATCTCAAATGTAGAGTTACTGGGTTCTGGATTGCGGGTTCACGGAGCGGTACCTTTCCGTGAAGGAATACAAAAAGTGAAAGCCAAAGTTGATTGAATCAACACGACAGGCTCAGCTGCAGCAGAAGTACGATGCCATGGGTCTGCATGCGCCCCAGACACGTCCATGCTCCCAAGCTTGACCAGCATTTGGACCCCACGAAAACAGGCGAAATCAATTCCACAGAAACACTAAAGGGCACCTTCCGGCCCTGGCTGCGGGGGGGTTTGCACAACTTCATGGATTTAGGGTTTGGGGGTTTGAGGAAGCTTAAAGAGGTTTAAGGATAACCCTAAGAAACCCTCAAGGTTTTTGGATAACCCCCCAAAAAGGCCCTAATTTAAGGATAACCCTAAAAAAGCCCTAAACCACACGAGCCTCCGATGAGAAATGGGATCTCAGGCCCGATCCAGTGGCCTTCGCTCTCCTCACAGCCTTGGGGGCCATCAAGGAGACCGGGTTTGGGCTTTTAGGGTTTTTAGGGTTTAGGGTTTTAGGGTTTAGGGCTTTAGGGTTTAGGGCTTTAGGGTTTAGGGTTTTAGAGTTTAGGCTTTAGGGGGCCGAGACGAAAATAAGCAAAGCTTCAAGGTCGTAGGTTTGGGCATTCGCGGTTTTGGAGGCTGCGAGTGGCTTTCGGAAGCCCAGAGCTGATAGAACTAAAGCACAAGAGAATCTGAGGATCAGGGGCGAGGTGTCGAGGTCACCCAGACCCCGGAAGGATTTGAAAAAGAGAATTCCAAAAAAGACTTATTTGAGCCCACATAATGATAGGACACGTTTAGGCCTTTTTATAGGTCTCAGTAAAGGACGCTACGGAACCCCTTTTGAAGCCTTAACGGTGTACCCTTCGTTGGGGTCCTTTGCATAAGGGCGCCGGCCTACTTTGGGGGTGGACCCAAGAAGGGACCCTACTAATATAGCGGCCTCAAGAATTACCAGCACTATTTACTATTTGTATTTTGTTGGGGGGGGAGGGTCTTAATCTTAAATATAGTATAATATACTCCCAAACCCTAATTTAAAGAACTACCCATCCAGGCCTTGTAGCGACCCGTTTTTGAAAGCCTTCAAAGGAACCGAGGCAAAAGGGTGATCCACTTTAACATAGGAGCCTCACAGTTTCAGGGTTGCAGGGTTTCAGGGTTTGAGGGTTTAGGGTTTGAGGGTTTCAGGGTTTGAGGGTTTGAGGGTTCAGGTTTTGGGGTTTTGGGTTTCAGGGTGTTTGGGGTTTTGAGTAGCAGGTCTCAGGGTGTTGAGTGGTCGGTTTCAGGCTTCAGGATTTGAGATTTCGAGTCTGTGGTTTGTTTGGGCTAAAGTGTCTAAATCCCCCAGCAATACACTCAATACACTTTTGTCTTTTTCTAGTTGGGCTTTTTAGTAGGAAAAAGGGTACCCTTACTGGCAAGGGAATACTGGAGGACCTGGATACTTCTTGGTGGGAGATGGATCCGGTTCTTCACCGCGTTTGATTGCGCATTGAAGAGTTCAGGATCCCATGGGCATGCTTAACGAGATGATGAATGCCGCGCAGGCCCATCCACTGCTTGCTTCCGCCAGTAGAGAACTCTATAAGGATACTATAAAGGCACTATAAGGGTTCCTGAGTAGTACCCCTTTTGCCCTTTTTGTTTTAGGGTCCCTTTTTTAATCACTAGTAGAAAAAAGTGTACCGTCATTATAAAGGGGCTAGCCAGGGAGGACCTAGTAGAGTTGGCCTTTCCCCGACATGTAGCCTTCGACCTCACCGCTTGCTGAGTGTCTCCGTATCGGTGTATTTCTTTGCGCCTTCTCATGGCCACTTGATGGGTAACGTGGGCGCCTTTATAATTAGAATAAGGTTTTGAGGCCCATTATACTGTAATTATAACAAGGAACCCCCAAAATAGTATAGGTGACTATGAAGGAGGCCCCTATAGTAACTGCGCAACGTGGTGCCAGAGTCCTACCTTGCCCAGGCCTTGGAGATGCAAGAGCTGCAACGGAAGCAGGCGCGACGGCACCTGCAAGCTAGGTCCTTTGTGCCCTTTTGATCTTAGGGTTCCCTTATCAAAACTGAATAGCAGGAAGTCGGTACTCTGATGGTTAAGGGGAGCTTCAACCACACGACACCTGAGCTGCTTTTGTTCGGAAGGCTTCTTCGTCGTTCAAGCCGGGGCCCAAGCAGTCTGTCCGGGTATTATAGAAGCCTAGGTAGCTACCGACATTATTCCTTAGGGTTCCTTATTATATGTATACTATAATGTTCTAATTATTCAGGTGCCTGCATTAATGTCCGGAGAAAAATCTGACACTCAGGGCCAAGAAACAAGGGTTCAACGTTCAGCCCATGCCCCCGGCTCACAAGCTCTGGGAGACTCAATCGCTTAAGGCATCAACTAGAGCCATGAATGAGGTAAAACTTTTTCTTACCAATACTTTTTTGATGAGTTTCAATTGAGATACTGGATCTAATCACCTTACTGACTACTGTTGATGGACAAAATCCTGCATGACCCTAAGGACCCTAAACTATGGGAATTATGGTATATTCCTTATAGTGGGTAATGCAGGATTTTGTCCATCAACCGTAAGTCCCGTGATCCTCCAACTGGAGACTCGAGGATGGGACCTATGCTCGCCGGGGAGGCAAGCGCTTTTGCTGCGGGCTGCGAGTGGAGAATTGGGAGTTTCCGAAAATTAGGGGGTACCTTTAAAGGGATCCATAAGGGTTCCTTTAAAGGGATCTATACGGGTTCTATAAAGGGTTTAGGACTTGGGAGTTTCCGAAAATTAGGGGTACCTTATTTGGGGGTCCTTATAGTAAGAATCCTACTACTTCGGATGCTATATTCGGGTCCCCTATTTTCGGAAACTCCCAAATGCGCAGACCTCCGACCCTTAAACCCAAAAAACAGCAAGCCGCAAACCTTAAACCCCGAAAATTCTAAGGCCAACAGCAATCCCTCAATCTCAACACAAACCCCAAAACCTTCTAGGCGCTCAAACCCGGAAAAAACCGTACTGAAGCCTTCATAGAATACTAACCCCAATCCACAAGTCCCCCTGTAGAAATCGCTTGGAGGAACCGCTCAAGGAACGCAAAAGCCCTATCGAACCGTTGATGGACTAGGTAGGGCTTTGGGACATTTTATATTTTCCGTTATTGGGCTTAGGAGGATCTTATTTACTCATATTTTTCAAAAGCTTTAAAAGCCCCACCTAGTGGAACTCTGCAAGGATTCCTCAAAGGAACCCGAAGCCCTTCTACGTCCCAAACCCTTTCGGGTTTAGGAATTAGGGGTTTGGGGGTTTAGGAATTAGGGGTTTAGGGGTTTGAGGGTTTAGGGTTTAGGAATTAGGGGGTAAACCCTACAACCCCTAAACCCTACCTGTAGCACCAATTACCTACTAGTTTCAGGGTTCTACCTGCTAGTTAAGGTCACATCACCTGCTATTCTATGGGGTTTGGGGGTTTACCTGCAAGCCCTAAAGCCTAAACCCCTTATGGTCACCCTAGAACCCCGGTAAACTCTAAGCCCCAAACCCTGAAGCTCATATGGGTATTTGTCAAAATTTTGGTCCCTTTTTGGGTACCCTAAATAATAAGTGCCGTATTATAATAGGGACCCAAAAACGGGCCATAATTTTGACAACCACCCATATGAAACCCAAGAACCCCAAACCCTGAAGCTCATATGGAACCCAAGAACCAATTTTGGGTACCCTAAATAATAGGATATGAAACCCGAGAACCACAAACCCATGGCCCTGCTACGTCCTCTGTTTGGGAGGCCTCCGACTCGGCGGAGCTGGAGCGCTTGGCGAAGCAGGCATTTCCAGACCTCTGAAAGGAACCCTTAAGGGTTCCTGTAAGGGCTCCTTTAACGGTCGGAGCCTTTAAAGGGCCCTTAAAGGAGCCCTTAAAGGAACCCTGAAAGGAGCCCCTCATAGGAGTCCTAAAAGGAACCCAGTTGTGGGACCCTATGAAAGTGGTACCCTGAAAGAGACCCATAGTACAACCCTCAACTCCCTGGTGCTTAGTAGGAATGGGGGAAGGGATATTGAGAACTATTATTGGTGATTATATAGGGGCTACTCTGGGGATCCATTCCCCCATTCCCTACTAAGCACCAGACAGAAGAGACCCATAGTATTACCCTTAAAGCATCTAGCACTGGGATTCCTGTAAAGGTTCATTTGAGGGTTCGGCTCGCAGCAGGGTCTTCATCGGTTTGCCCACTTCCACTGTAATATAGGGGCTTTGATAATTAGAATAGGGTTTTGGGGCCCATTGTACTATAATTATCATAAGGAACCACCAACCTAGAATTGGTTATTATTTAGGCCCCTACATTTTTGGGGGTTCAGGGTTTAGGCTGCTCTGATGCCAAAGCTGCTTTCAAGCGTGTTTCGGAGCTTGGAGCAGCAGCTTGAAACTGCTGCGGAAGGGTTTCCGGGTTGGCTAAACCCTAAACCCTAAAACCGCGTTAGGGGTTTAGGTCTTCACTTGATGGTCGGAGGTTCCCTCAGCGGTTTACAGGTCGAGGGCTTCCGTGAAACAGGCACTCCGAGGCGTCTGAAAGTTTGCCTTGAAGTTCTTTTACAGGAAGTAGCCTGTCCTCATATGTCCTCATATGGGTGTTTGTCAAAATTATGGTGCGTTTTGGGGTCCTTAATATAGTACGGCACCTAATATTTAGGATACCCAAAAAGGGGCCATAATTTTGACAACTACCCATATGTTTAGGCGAGAACTCTTCTTACTGTTGCAACATGTCTTGCCAACGGCACGCGACGCCGCGCTTCACACAACACGTCTTAACCTGAGTCTGCATCCCGCAGCAAGTTTTGGGTGTTGGACTACACAGTGTGGCAGGTCAAGGAAGCGGCGGAGCAGGCTGCGGCTTCGTCCACAGGGGGTGGGGGAGTGGTTCTTGCCTGCTAGGAAGATCACATGCTCTTTGAAGGTGCTGTCTGCTAGTTTCTGAATTGGGGCCGTACCGTGAACCGACACGGCACATTTGCGTGACCGCCAGGCTCGTGCTGCAACTGTCGCCGGCGGTGTGGCCGTGGTATCTTGCCGCAGTTAAATGCTGCAACATCGCCGCATGGGAGGAAGCTGCTTCCCCAAGTTTCCCGGCACAAGATACCATACTATACTCCAGTACAGTATAGTATAGTATAGCATGTTACTTGATCTCTGACTCCGCCCTTCCCTTCGACCATTTGGGTCCAAATGCTTGTGCTCCTGAGGTGGATGCAGCCGCCAGTGCCAGCAAAAACGCAGAGCGCTCGGTGGATCTGATGGGTATGCTTGTGGGTTTTCCACCGTCGCCTTGTCGAGTATCCTAATGGGTGGTTGTCAAAATTATGGTCCCTTTTTGGGTCCTTAATATAGTACGGCACCTAATATTTAAGGTGCCCAAAAAGGGACCCTAATTTTGACAACCACCCAAATGTTGATCTATAGACGATCATGTTTCATATGGTGTCGCCAGACGAGGGGTTCGCATCTTCGCAAGGGTAGTTCTTTAAAAAAGGGTCCCCTTTTCTGGGTCCCCAAAACTGGAAGGCACACCTTTGAAAAGAACCCTGAAAGGGACCCTAATCTAAAGAACTACTCATATAGGGGTTCTTACAATGGACCCCTATAGATACCCTTATAGAAACCCGTATAGACCCCCTTTAAGGTAGAGAACTCCCCATAAGTTCTGATATATCCTCAAGACCTGAGCCTGAAGTCTCACTGGCCCGTGAAGATCCATGAAGCTCTACAGCTTCAAGGCTAGGATCCCCGAAACTCCACGAGATTCCGGAACCCCGAACCCTCAACTTCAACAGTTCAATCTTCCCACAAACAGGCTTAAGTTGCAGCAAAAACCCCTGCAAATTATCCCCAAACCCTATAATCTAACGCTAAGCCTTCAAAGCCCTAAGAAGCAAGAAGAAAGGGGGCTATTGCAGCTAAAAAGAAACAATCCCTAAACCCTATAAACTAGTTCTAAACCTTCAAAAGCCCTGTAAACTGCTTCTGAGCCTTCAACGTCCTGAGAAGTCTCCGAGAGCTGAGGTGGCTCAGGCCTTTGCCGAAGAAGAGGAGACACGGCCGGTCAGGGGCCCCAACCCGGAGACTCCAATACCCCTTTAAAAGGATCTACCGAGGGTTCCCCTAAGGGTTCCTATAAGGGATCTCTACCTAGGGTTCCTCTAAGGGTTCCGATAAGGGATCTACCGAGGGTTCCTCGGGTTTAGGGTTTAGGGGACTCCAATATCCCTTAAAAGGAATCTACCGAGGGCATTCCTCTAAGGATTCCTATAAGGGATCTACCTAGGGTTCCTCTAAGGGTTCCGATAGGGGATCTATAGGGTTTAGGGTTGAGGGGACTCCAATCTCCCTTAGTCAAGGAATCTACCTTAAGTTATAGTAGGATCCCTAATATGATTTGAGGAGATTTTGAGGAATATTCCTTAATCAAGGCATATTGGAGTCCCTGGGAACCCGCCACGGGCCTTCTTCCCAAAAAGGTGTTAGATAGAATAACCAAGGTACCTTTTTGAGCATCATCTATGGAGAACCCTACCTCTCAAAAAGGTGTTAGGTACCTGAATTACTTATAGCCCCACTTAAGGTACTATTAACTGTTCCTAAGTCCCATGAACCTCCAAGTAGGGTTTAGGCATGCCTGGAGTAACCAAGGTACCTTTAAAAAGAGGGGAAATGCAACTTAGGTACGTACAGACTAACCAAGCTGACTGAAAAAATGTGAAATGTAAGTATTCTTTTAGAGCCCTATCCCTTTCTTTAAGGTACATTGGTTACTCTAGGTCTGCCAAAAGGCTGGGACGTAGTAACAGTTAAATGTACCTTAAGTGGGGTTGTAAGTAATTATAAGCAAAGTGACCTCATTTATGACCCTAGTTACTAAGTCCCATGAACCTTTCAGCATACTGAGAACTCGACCCCCTGCCCGCAACGTGTCGGGGCGCTCTTTGTAGTGGTCTTGGAAGTACCTTAGCACTGCGGCAATTCCGGAGGAAGCTTTGGTTGGGCTTCTGGCTCGAATTGTGTTTCAAAAGACTGCGCTGGGGCTTCCATGCCTTCGTGGTTTGGTAGTGTTCGAGGTTCTATCACCTCGATCCTCGTCTTGTTAAGGAAAACATGGTGTATGTGATATTGCACACATTGTTTGCAACAGAATGCTCATACTGGTCGTCGTACTGATGGTGATGGTGATTGTGGTGGTCATGTAGCACGAACGGCAGGGGGCTTCGGGAATCCCTAGCGCAAAACAAAGCATAAGAAAATAAAGTGCGAACCGGCGACCACAGCCTTGAACCGCCCCTATCAAAACTTCTGCTGTAAGGGTTCAGGAACTTATATAAGGGCCAGTTTCTGTGTTTATATGATACCATAACCATAATAAGGAACCCTGAAACTAGTACTATTCTCAAGGCCCCTATATTATCCATTCCGGGTTGTACGGCTTGGCGTGAAAGCCTTGCTCATCTCACGTGCCCAGGCCCTTGGCCAGACGTTGAGTTCGTTGCTGACAGGCTCTGGTGCTTCCCAGACCCCCGGGAGCATCCAAAAAGTAGATCCTTTAATGGGGGTTCCTAGAAAAGTACCCTTAGTAGTATAGGGCCCCAAATTAGGGGATCTACTTTTTAGATCCTCCCGGTGGTCTGGGTTGGTGCTGGGCAGTCAGTGTTTGATGGGGATCAGAGCACCATAGGACCTCTAGTCTCAGAACACCATCGGACCTCTAGTCGCAGACTTCAGTGCTATGGCCCGATCATGGGTTATGGCTTTCTAGTTTGGATCGGATAGACGGACCGAGCCCCAACACTGGTAGTTGGGGCGTCAGGTTTGGGGACTGTAATCACGTCGTGCCCAGGTCTGACAGACCTTTCACCCGTGGCACTGCTCGGTCCCTGGAATGTGAGGCCGCGAAAAGGCTGCTGTCAGCAGCGACGCCGGACTGGCTTTGCCCACCACCTTGGACAAGGCGCCTGAAGAGACCCTCAGGTTGTTTGCTCTGAAACGTCCTGTAGTAGGTGTGATCGGTAGTTCCACAATCCCCAAGGCGATCCCAGTTCACACTGGCTAGAACTGGCTTCTATTTTATTATACTATTTTTTCTATGATATTTTGTTATACCGCGATATGATACGACATGACATTAGGTTACTGTATATGACGTTATATTGTGTTGTATCACCCTATATGTTACTAGGCTATACCAAGGTATGTCACATTGTTTATACTACAGTATGTCTTATCATATTATGTTATGTCATGTTATATTATATCATGCTATATTGCATTACCTTATAGTACATTGTATTTTACTTGGATTCGGAAGGTGGCAATCAGGCTTCCTCCTGGCGTTTCAGAGGCAGCCGTGTGCCCTGGCAGAAAGATGGCTACTTCTGATCTCTGGGATCGAGGAAGGGGGTCCGAACCAAAGATTAATACTGGGGCTTGAATATTCCCTGTAGTATCACTTAGAAAGGGTGTCTTTAAAGGTTCTTTCAAGGTTGTAAGTAATGTTCAGTATAGTTACCGTTTTGATAACCTTAGTTTCTAAGTCCCATGAACCTTCAAGTAGTACCATGGGCTGAATATTACTTGTACTATCTCTTTCATATACCCCAAACTCCTATTCTAATTATTGATGTCCCTACGTTAAGCCTTTAGTCTGTCAAAGTTGCGGGCAGACAACCCACACTCTAGGCCCTAAACCCAAAACCCCAAACCCCTAAACCCTAAACCCAAAGCCCTAAACCCTAACCCAAACCCTCACGCCCTACGCCTTTCAAGCGACAGAAACCGAAGCACGCGAACCCTTGGAGAGCCCCTTGAGACCCCCGAGCTCCTCCCAACCTTCCAGGAAGCCTATCCATTACGACAACTACTACTTATTCTTATGATTATCATGATTACTATTGTGACTATTATTGACTATTATGATTATTAGTATATTGTGACTAATATTAAGACCATAACTATTATGATACATCTTATTATCATCTTTGGCGAATCTGAGGCGGCTGGAGTGTGCCCGCCATGGAGCCGAAAGCTCAGTGTCCATGGGCGGAGCGCTGCAGAGTTCCAGCTCCACGTGCACGAAGACTCGATAGGAGCCCTCGAAGGTATCTAATATTTATACTACCTTTAAAGGGATCCTTAAGGGTTTCTTTAAAGGATCTACAGGGTTTAGGGTTTAGTGTTTAGCAGAGGGGCCTTAATAATTACCAATACTATTTTTGGGGGGTTCCTTATTATAATTATAGTATAGTGGGCCCCAAAACCCTATTGAAATTATCAAGGCCCCTAGGGTTAGACAGGGTTTAGGGTATAAGGGTCCCTTTAAGATTTCTATAAGGGTAAGACACGGTCACTGTAAGGGTACTGTAAGGGTTCCTGAGTAGTACCCTTTTGCCATTTACATTTCTGGGTCTGATTATTAAAACCGACTAGTAGGAACAAGGGTACCCTTGTTATAACGGAGCTACTCAGGAACCTCGTTAAGGAGACGCATGAAGACATTCGAAGCACCTGTGGCTGAAGGGCTAAGGGCTATGAAGGTGCCTTCGAGGCTTAGTCGCTTCTTCCACAGCCTTCCTTGGATGTGCAGCTTTCTCCGTCCCTCTTTGGCCTTCGCTACAAGTCGCAGGCAAGTGAGTGGCTTTCCTGTAGCCGATCTACATGTTTCCGTCTTAGCCACAAAGTTGGGGGGGAAACCCCAACACCCGAAACTCCATGCTTGCGATCAACCTTGATGTCTGTTGACCAGAGGTTCTCACCGCCGTGGTCTTAGAGGCCGACGGCAGCGCCGCGTTCGGGTGCCTGGTGGGCTCTCAGGGATTTGCAGATTCTATCTTTCGGCGCCTGGCACTGGTCTCGTGCTTGTTCTTGTGGCTTAGCAGGAGCGATGGGTTTTGGGCTGCTAAGATTTGAGTACTTTCGGATTCGCGCATGTGCACGTTCCAACTGCTGAGGTATGTGTGCTTTGCCTCCTCTGACATGGCGCAGCTAGCCGTTCGGTACAGCACTCAGATTGCATGGCCATAACAAGGCTCCGAGTGGCACAGCCAATCTATGTCTCGACATGTTCGAAGCAGTGCTGCGAAAATGCTGCTTGTTTGTGAGCTGTTTGCAAGGCGCATGGCCAACAAGAGCGGCATTTTCGGAGGCCACACCCAAATCCATGCCACCGTTTTCCAGCATCGAATAAACACTAAACCGAAAACCCCACATCGGGAGTCGTTGCCTTGTGGATGCCAGGTTCGGAGCCACTTCAGATCAAGCTGATCAGCATCGGACACAGCCGTTGTACTCATCTCCTTTTTGCCTGCAGTTTTTTTGGGGCTCAGCAGGCTCTCCAAAAGTGTTCTTCTCTGAGCTCTGAGTCAGAAGTCGGCAGCTGTGCGAATCAAGTGGCCCTAAAACCCTTGTAAAACCCCTAAACCCTAAAACCCTTTAAACTCAAAAAGCCTTATAGATCCTTATAGAACCCTTTAGATCCCCTGACAGCAGTAAAACCCTAAAAACTCTAAAACCCTAAGAAAAATTCAACATTCCGAGGTGAACTGCCAGAGTCAGCTCGGAACGTTGCTGCACGACTCTCAGCAGTCGACTTCAAGCAGAAGGGTTCATATAAAAAGGATCTATAGGGATACTATGGGATACTGTAGGGTTCATATAAAGGGATCTATAGAACAGAGATACTGTTTGGTTCATATAAAGGGTTCTATAGAGATACTGTAATTTTTCGATGTTTGTAGGGTTTTTGTGAGGTCTCCTTACTAGAATAAGGGGTATTGTGAGGGTTTTTGGTGTAGAGGCTTTAATAACTGGAAGTAGTTTCAATACGGTTGTGGGGACGAGAGTAGGTGACCTTTAAAGGATTCTAGGTTTAGGCTACTACAAAGGTTCGCATAGTGCGTATAGAAGAGTTATGAAAATAGGGCTTTGGGTGTTATCCTTAAGATAATATAGTATAAGTACTATAAGGAATCTTCAGCTTACTTAGTAGTAGAGTAGATAGCGTTCAACCTATTCGGATGGTATTGTGATCCGTCTATAATCCAAAGTTTCACTTTTAGCTACCCCGGGATACTGGTCAAGTAAGCCTCTCCTTCAGGAAAGTAGGGGCGAGAAGAATTAGTAATGGCATGCCCTTGTAATCCCGAATATAGTTTATAGTTATCGTAGAGTAGGCCCCAGAACCCTCTTCTGATTTTAAAGACCCGATACCCCGCTAATGCCAGGTAACTCTTGTATCGTCATGTCGGCTTCTTCATTCATACAGAAGCCTGAGTTATGAGCCGTAGCATTCCTTGGGGTTCCTCACTAGGGTTACTTATGCTATAAAGGAGCCTTAAACCCTATTCTAGTCATTAAGACCCCTATGTGAAGTCCACATAGTACCCCTTATAGGATCCCTTCTGAAGGAACCCTTTGAAACCCATTAAGGCCCCTACATGTCGGGTCATGAGCCGAAGCTAAGGTCCAAGTGGCTCCGGCATTGTCCGATGAACAGCCAGTGAACCCTGTGCGACGCTGAGAGCCCAGGGTCGAGAGTTCTTCGTTTTGCTTGTTTTGGGGCTTAGGGCTTAGCTAGGGAAACTCCTAAAGCCCAAACCCCGCCCCCAAAAACGGTTCAATAGTTCAGAGGGCCTTATTAGGTCCTTATTCTGGGCATGTAGGCCCCCTCCCCCTCCCCCCTAAGAGTCCCTATGAATAGTTGAGGTCCAGTGCAAGACGGTCTGAACAATCGTTCCCGGGAACAAGACATTTCCCTGCACAAACGACGAAAGGCTGGAAGAACCCCTAGAATGCTAGCATCGGAGTAACACAACAGAAGTAGTAAACAAAGTGAGCCCGCTGCGACGGATCAAGCTGCGGTTTGTTCTGCTTTGTGCTGCAAGTTTGCATGTGTGTACATGTGTGCATGTGTGTGTGTGTGTGCGAATGAAAACTGTGAAGCGCTGACAACTAGGGGACACTTGTACAAACCTCTGCACTCTCATCAGTTGAACATAGGGGTCAGGCTCAGATGCAATCGATGGACGTCTCTTTGCTAGTCACTCCAGCCTTTGTGGTGAACTTGGTTTCGTGATTTTCAGCGACGTTCTCTAAAGCACACTTAAGGTCCTGAGATCCGCAGACACTAAGCTGTGTCAGAGTGCAGCCGCCATCAAGCTCGGTAGCCGGTCTGTATCCAACAAATGTTTTCTAGTCCCCTTGCTGCCCAACGGACACACATAAACACACACACACACATGCACACCTGCGACCTCAAAACCGCTGACGGCCTCAAGACAAGCAAAGCTGACGGATTTCCTGCTCAACGAGGCAGATTTGCCAGAGTACTTGAGACCACGAAAGTCGCGCAGCCGAAGCGTGCGGAAGTTCGTGGCTAAGTTTGCAGAAGCCGTGAAGTTTTTCGATGCGCTTAGTGTTTTCCCCGAACAGATTTAGCTTCCACCGTAAATGATTTTCGAGGCGTGCCTCGCGAAGTGCTCGACGTCGAAAGCGAAAGAGCAGGACCCCGGCATGAGCCGAGCAATGGCAACAATGCTTCAACAACTGAACCTAATACCGATACCGATAGTTGCTAATAGTTAGAACCGGAAAATCGCAGCATTTCATTCGCACGCAGCGGGGAGACGATCCGGTTGGTGGTGAAACGTTGACATCGCTTAGCGAGTGCTCAATCGTGGCTTCCAGTTTGGATAGCGATGATCCATCCTCACTGACATTGCAAGTCGTGTCTAAACACTGCACTTGCGTCGTTCCGCTCCTCAGAGCTGCAAANTCCAATCTGAGCTGCCTGCGGAGCTGACGCCTCGGACCTCATTTGTTGCACTTCCATGAGTCCGGCGAGAACTGTGTGCTTCGCAGCATGATTTTGTGCAGCATCAGTGCCCTGTTGCAGTCCGCGCTGTAGTCCGCTTCACAGTCTTTGGCTGGGGTCCGTCCGGACCACAATCTCTACATTAAACAGGAGTTGGTGAGGCAGCGAGACTCTCAACAATGGGAGATTTGAAGCTCCCTCTATGCCCACTTCATGGCTCAACAAATTGGCCTGGTTCACTCCGGCCGCGGTTGTGGTAATGTTCACTTCCCCCGTACCTGGGTGAGCAACAGTCGCCGTTCCCGTCTTGGC
>BGNK01003134.1:43289-82121 GCA_003297005.1 Symbiodinium sp. clade A Y106 | reverse complement strand
ATTTTGCCTTTGTCAGGACAAAACTCCACTCCGATCTGATGACCATCCTTGCTCCAGCCCCCCAGCCCCCAGCCCCTAGCCCCCAGCCCCCACAGGGCACGCGTCCGTTCGGTCGTATGGATATGCCTTTCCTTCTACTTAGTTTTTTTGACGATATCCGCGTTGCGCGTGTCTGCATTCGGGTTCGTGGCCCCTATCTGGTTTGCCAAATGCGTTCCCAGCGCTTCACTGCTCAGGGCATCCTTCAAGCATGGTGGCTATGGGTACGATTCTCACAGGCACACCGTCTCCACAAACAGCGCTCACAGTCTCGGTCCAAGGTGCGGAGAGATGAACTTCTACAAGAAGCCCAAGCAGCCGCCGAAAAAGGCAACGCGGATGCCATGTGGCAAGTTGTTAAGAAGCTGGCGCCCAGAACCAAGCCCAAGAAGGTCCAACTCTACAAGAGAGAGAGGTATGGCTCGGGATTTGCGAAACCTCCCCCTGACCTTACGAGAAGTCATCCACCTATCTACCTTGAGGTGACACAGGTCAGAGAAGAACTGCTGAAGATCTCTTCGCAAGGCTGTACCTCCCAATGCCATCCCCTCGGCAGTTTGGCGGGCATGCCTTGACCAAACTGTTGGCCCTCTGGTTGATCAGGTCAACGCCGAATGGCGCAAGCCGACGATTCGAAATCGTCAAGATTGGGCGAAGGCGGATGTGGCGCTCCTACCTAAAGGAAAGCCAAATGCGAACTCCCCATTAGATTGGCGGCCCATTGGTCTGCAACACCCCTTGGGTAAGGCCATCATGAAGACCGTCATGACCGGGGCTAAGGAGCGGATTGCAGCAGCCTCAGACGGCATACCTGCCAGGACGGAGTACCACGACGGCACTCAAAACTGTCTTTGCGCGACCACGTCCGATCCAGCTGCGCCAGTACGAGACTCACCATACACAACAAGCATGATGGACAGATTTCTTCTGAGTTCTATGGGGGCCTTCAGGTGAGTCTGGACCTGACAGCAGCGTTCGACATGGTGGGCTGGGGACATGTTCATGAGGCCCTCGAGATGGCAGGGGTGGAGCCTTTTACTTGCGAAATCATCATGCAATGGCTGCGCCAGGTGATCTATGTCTTCCATCATAGAGCAGATAACCGAGAGGTGAGACCCAGTTGGGGACTTCGGCAGGGATGCCCAGCCTCACCACTCCTCTGGAGCGTCTTCGCTGCTCTCCTCTGCCAGGCCATCGACGCCAGAATGCGGACATCCTGGACAGCGGCCCATGCAGTGCTCTTTGCGGACGACTCACATTCGCGGTGGAGTTTCAACACATACGCCGGGTTCGAGCAAGCTATCACGGAACTCAGGTGGGTCCTGAAGATCTTCGAGCGCTACAGCATGATTGTCAACTCCAAGAAAACCCAGGCTATCCTGATGGCTACGGGCAAAGATAAAGGGAAAATCCACAAAAACTATGTTTGCACATCAGGAGATGGCAAACGGCTACTTGTGTCACCGAAGTGCCCGGATCAGTGGGTGCCTCTGGTACCGCATGCTGAATACCTGGGCTTAGTGATTGCTTTCGACAGATTCGAGGCACTATCAACCCGACATCGCATCCAGAAGGCCAACCAACGCCGATGGATACTGGCCTCGGCCTTACATTCACGGAAGCTGAGTATCAAGTACAAGCTACAGATATGGAGGTCTTGCGTGCAATCCACACTCCTGTACGGGCTACACAGCTTTTGTCTCAGTCCAAAGCTCGCGCGAGAGTTGCAAGCTACAGCCATGACACATGTGCGAGCTGTGGTTTCGGACCTCAGACACCTCACGGGCCATACAAACCAGGAGGTCCAGCAGAAGCACAACATTGAGAATATGCTGACAATCCTGGAGAAAGCCCACAGCCGTGAACTTAAGCTCACCCAGTATGACTGGATGACCCTACCAGACTGGGACATGAGAATTTCACAATGTCTTAAGGACGCTCAGCGGGCGAAACAACAGACGGACCTGGACTCGGATGAAGATGAGCAGTGGGCGTGCCCTGAGTGTGATTCCTTCTTTCATACAGCTGTGGCTCTTAAAGTACATGCGCAAAGAGCACATGGATGGACACGCAAGCCCCTCAAAATCTTCGATCGATCCCGACATGCCAAGCACGGCCTCCCCACCTGCAACTTCTGTGACAAACGCTACTCCCGATGGCAAACCCTGGAGCAGCATATCAATACTGTAGCATGCCCGAAAATGCTGGTGATACAAGCAGGGGAGGGAACCCATCAGGATGTGCAGATCAGACCTTTGGCACAGGCCGAGGAAAAAGAAGACACAGGGAGACAGTCAGACTCAGAATCGGAAACAGCTTGGCTCTCCCAGCGACCACCCGCATATCAGCTCTTGGTTCGACAAACAGCAGCGAGAGGCCTCCGACATTTCATACCTTTGAGCACTACCGCTAAATTTCTTCATCAACATTGTGGGCTATGCGGACAGTGGGTCGCATCTCATAGGGTGATGAAACTTCACTACAGGAATACCCGTCCTGAAGTTTTTCCAGCATTGCAGCACAGCATCAATAGGATTGTAGAACGCAGTGCTACAGCGTGTGTTCGTTGCCACTACTGTGGTGAATCACAGAGGGATTGGAAAGCGCACCCACTCAAGTGCACCACTATCTGCAGTGCGCAGTGCTCTGTGCGCTCCAAGCTCAAGAACATGTTTGGTGGTACCAGCGCGGACCAGGAAATGGAGGAGTTCTTCGGTGCAGTGAGAAACAATGCAGCGCAGGAGGCGGGGACAACGGAGCAAGCCAACGGCAAAAGACGCCGGGGAAAGCCAGCCATACTCGAGGCGCTGGGAGCACGACCGTCACAACCACACGGGCGGCTACGGGCACAACAGGTGGAGCGGAAGCTACCACTCCCCACAACCTCGGGACCCACTCGTGTACTCACTAGCGAAGCCAGTGATTCGGCAGGAGGAGGAGATCAAGCTGTTGCAGCAGGATACCTCGATGGTTCTCTGGCTGAACTCAGGAGGGGACTCGATGTTGAATCATCTCTACACCACGGCAGTAGAATTCAAAAGGAAGCAACAGGCCGAGCCAACGTGGGGCTTGGCACACATGCCCCTCAAGCAAGTCATGGCCCAGTCCCTCTTCAGGGAGTTGAAGGACCGCCATCAGAAGGTCATAAACAGTCCAGAGCTGCAGAACAGAGCCAAGGAGATGGGGTGGAAAGGCTCGGCAGGCTGGCGCTTTCAGGTGTGGAACCCGAAACTAAAAGCATTGGAGCTCGACAAAACCAGGGACCCGGTGTCGGAGATCGAGATGTCCAACAAGCTAGAGCACTTCGTGGAGCACATCAAACGGGATGCGGTGCATCGCTTTCATTGCACACAGCGTCTGACAGAAACTATGGAGGGGAAAAAGACCTTCAAGCTGGACCTGTCAGTCAGGAACAAGCATGCCGAGGAGGTCTGGGATCTATTGGTGGAACTTCAGGGCTGCTGTGTCTTCCAACTTATCGGTCTGAGTTACAGGCGCTAGCGCTTGGGGAGAGGGCCGATGGCACAGAAGATCCAAGAGATGATTCGCTACTTGAGGCAACGTTTTGCCAACAAAGGAAACGCATGCTACATGAATGCGACGGTTCAGTCACTACAATGGCTCATGCATGTCTCTGCACAGGGGACGAACATCATGGGGGCAGGCGAGGCGTTCTTCACTTTCCTCCGGGATGCCGGGGATAGCGTCGATCTTATGCAGGTCCAGCAGTGGCGGGAGTTGATCACTGGCTGGGCTGAGGCCCATCGTCAACACGATATCGGTGAATTTATGGGTTATTTTCTCACCAAACCAGCCCGGCACTCCTGCAGGGGCGATGGCAAGCACGATGCCTCTCGGACGCGTGGGGAGCAGCTCGCTGCTTGGACCAGGGGCATGGGACCCAGACATTGATGCTCAGTATTCCCTCACGACCCCTGGGACTGACACCCAAGTTACATATCCAGGCCATGATCGATTCATGGCACCGCGATCGTGATAGAACGGTCGGTTTTGTGGAGCCGCCCTCAGTACTACCTATTCAACTGCTTCGCTTCAGAGTAAATCAAGGCAATGTTCGAAAGATTCGGACAGAGGTACATTTGGAGAAAGTCATCCAGGTGCCCATCTTCAGCGTAGACAAGCTAGGCACTACACTCTGCCAGTATCACTTGCAAGCTTCTGTGGTCCATCACGGGCTAACACCCAAAAGCGGACACTACAAGGCAACGTTGCTGCGAGGTCCAGAGTACTGGCTGTGTGACGATGAGAGAGCGGCAGTACTCTTTCTGGAACCACCACCGCGACATCATCGAGATTGCTACATCCTCTTATATAAGCATACTGACAGCTCGGGAAATGCGAGCACTCACCATGACTCATAGGCACTGAGGGGCGGTGGTGATGATAGTGTTGGAGTCAACCAAAGGTTGAGATTCAATCCTGCTCAAGACTCGTCGCTAGGCGGATTCTTTCTGCTGCGTGGAAAGCTGAAAAGCTGCTGCTGCTACTGCTATTACTACTGCTACTACTACTACTACTACTACTACTAGTACTAGTACTAGTACTAGTACTAGCAGTGCGACCTCCTGCATAAACCTCAAAGATAACTTTGCAAAAGACGCACGAATTGCAAAAAACATCGTCCAAACTATACACCTGCGAACCTTCGAAAACAGTGGCAAACGTGTCACTTGTGTTACTACAACAGTGTGCTCGTGCTTTCAGAACAAGAAAAAAGGTGCATCCGTAAAACGCATTTATCAGTAAGAATGCTGGTATTCGTGGGAGAAATGCACGATTTGGCGTGCAAAATCCACGGGGCCACCAGCGACTGCGTGACCAAGTTCATCTGCAGTGCTGACCTTTACAGCTGCTCGCAGTGCCTTCGCTTTCAATCCAAACCATCGACATCCACAGGCCCACGCAATGGCACGATAGAGGCAAGTTCCATCACCAATGGTGTTGACAGCGAATCGAGGGCTAGTGTCACCCAAAGAAGCTTTAAAAATCACACCGCAGTGGAACGCATCCGCATGGGCACGACGTGGGTTTTCAAATACCTTGCGCAATCGAGGGTCATCGCAACAACATACAGGACTGCGCAGAACCAAGCATTGGTGCCGGCAGGCTAAGAAGATTAGAAGATAGGTTCCAATCAATACTTAGACTGCGTCTAAGCAGTGAGCTGGAGCAAGCCTTCTGCAACGAATAACGCCGCTGATGAGTGCCGTGGGAACCTGAAGTCACACGATGTTTAGCGTGTTGCAAGAACAGCCTCCGGGCGTCATCCACCAACCAAGGCACTGCAACAACACAAAACAACAAGGAGCTGCAAGAAGGCGTCATACGGCACACAGAGCCAACGATGTTCTGCTCTGGACAAGTCTTCCTGCTTTCCAAAGCAAGAAGCATGAATACGACTGATTGCGTGACGTTTATTCCAGCCTCGGGGCTTCGTGATATTGCCTTCAAGAGCATGGCATGACAGATGCCACACTGGTCGGCGTCCCTCACCTCAAGCAGGGGATGCACTGAAGCATGAGTCTGGGCATCTGCATCCCAGTTCACATCTGCATAATCGTCGTGGTGATCGTGCCTGACCCGACAATGGGGCCCAAAACGAAGCTGAGCGCAATGAGAATCAGCATCATCGCTGATCGCCACCGAGGCAGGTGTTTGTGATCCAGAGCCATGGCAGTCCCCCACGCACTGTTCCCCAGAACAGCCGTGAGGGCAAACCGCGGAGCACGGGAACGACCCTGCCTACATTTGAGCCTCCTGGTGCGTTGTCAGCTCCTGCTCACCATGGCGTCTCGTGATCCAGACTCGCCCTCCACTGCAGACTTGGAATATGCTGCTGCTATTGCTGAGCGGCAGTACCGGCAATGGCGTGAGCACGAGCGGTTGCACCAGTCTGATGCTGCATTGCCCAAGGCGCGCGGTCGGAGTCGCAGTCCTGCTCCAGGACGTGTTGCCTCCTCTTTGGTGGAGACAACCCCGAACAGCAGAGGCGAAGGCACCAGCAGTGAGTGCTCTGATGTGAGACATCAGCCCCACTTGTCCATGACCCACTGTGATCCCTGCGGAGCGCCGCCTTTGGCCCAGCGCGGTGAAACTGTGGTGCGCTTGCTGTCCCGCCTGTCTGCCTGCAGCTGGATGGCCTCTCTAGCCCCGCATGCTCTATGCAGGCAAGCTTTGAGTAGTTGGTGTGACCTTCCAGGTTGGCGCTGTCGCTGCCCTACAGTTCTGCATCCGTGGTCGGTGCCGCAACAGAAGCGCTTAGCCCCTCCAGCACTCCGGCTGTATCTTGTTGGTCCTCGGGTTCAGTCTGCTGTTCAGCCTCTACCACACTCTGCCGCCCTTTGGCTCGGATATACTCCGGCAAGCCTGGTCCTCTCAGAGTCTGACCGTCTGACTGTGTGCCTTAAGTCGGTCCTCAACGAGCTCCGGGCCAGGCCTCCACGTCCGATTGCCTGCGATTCTGAGGCCAATGCTCCTGCCCCTAGCTCTGCTCCTGCTGTGCAAGGCGAGCTGGCTACGCTTAATGATGCGGATGGGGGGCCTGGTGAGTCCTCTCCTTCGGCTCCAGCTCGTCTTCCACCAAGAGCCGAAGTATTGATCGAAGGCTGGTGGTACACCTGCGGAGACTGTCTCGGACCTCCCAGCCGGCGGCACCATCGAGATCACAGCCGGCAACCTGGTGCTGCGCTCTTGATCACCCAGAAGAGCCCCCTCATCGGCGGGCGGCGTGGATGCTGATCCACAGAAGCAGGTGACTGTCCTGCCAGCGAGCGGCCTGCGCCCGCTGACGTGGCACCGGCCCTTCTCGTTCTGGATCCAAGCCCTCCGGAGACCATTGACTTGACTACGGCTGCTTTGCCTTCTCCCGAGCCCACAGAAGTTACACGAGTTTTAAATGTCGCAAAAGGTTTCAACGGTTCAGAAAGTGTCAAGGTTTTGATGAAAGTTCTACAAGTTCTGAAGGTTTAAAAAGTTTTGGGGCGGGGGGTGGGGCGGGCGCGTAGGCGAGGTGGGGGAGCTGGGTAGGTGGGCGGTTGGCTGGTGTCGGCTTTGCAAAGCCCACTCAGCCCTCCCGACCTCGCATGCACCACCCCCCCGCCAGCTGGCTCCACCATCCCCCCAGAACTTCTAGAACTTTTAACATGTTTGGATGTTTTTAACAGTTCGTACAACTTACCAACTTTTTCGAAATTTTAGGACATCCCAAATTTAGGAACTTCTGAAACGTTTAGAGCTTTCAGAACTTCAATCAACCAACCAACAAAGCAGCCAACCAAAAATGCCCTGAGACCTTTCTGTTTTTTGAGGTGGATCTTGACCGACGGGAAAATTATTTTCCAGAATTTCAGCCGATCTTGGAGGCCCAACAGAAAGAACAAATCCAAAAACATCCAAAACCGCTTGTATCCAATTCGCCACCAAGAGGATGGGTGATTGAGCATCATCTAATCCCGGAGAATATGCAAATGCACCGGTGAATACTAAATCTGAGCACAGAAGCTTCTACGCATTGTAGGACAAGGCCGAGTGCCATAGCTAAATGATAGATAGCATGTCGGTCATAAAATCAAATGTGCCGGCCCCGGCAAAACTCGCGTCTCTCCAGCATGCCTGTTAGACCATGGTTTGGAAAATGTGGCTTGGGTTTTGTGAGCTCAATCTGCAATGCCGGGCCGGTCTTTCCAAACCACGTCTTTGTCTTGAATCTCGTCCCGTAATCCGTCGTCCTGCCGGGACTACGGTCGACGGTGACAGTTGTTTTTTTTTCGACTTTGTCTTAATCTGTTCCTGTACAGCGATCTCCAACGGCATTGCAGCGAATGCGCTATACTTCTCTGAGTTCTGTCACAGGTTCATCAGGATACGGGATACATGCCAGAGATTTCGGATCAGGATGTCGAGTGAACACTTTGAGACCCAGTGTCAGCCTCTCAATGTTGTGTGCATTTCTGGCGTTCAAGCAGGGCTTTGCATGCGATGATACTTAAGACTGAAGAGTTCAAGATGTGGCAATCGGCCGTGGTGGAACCTCTTTGCCGAAATGCGGAAGCATGCACCGTGCTTTCAAAAGTCAGAGGTGCAAACTGCCAACAGTGCGAGGCGACCCTGAAATGACACAGTGTGGACACAGCAAGTGACAACGAATCTCTTCGAGCATCAGGGGTGAGTCGGCGTTAAGCTGCTCCCTTTGTTGACTGCTAACATTGGCCCTCCTTGCCGGCGCCGCCTCTGGCTGTGGAGGACTGGCGAGGCACTTGCCAGCCCACGGGCGACCCCAGCAAGCCGCACTCCTGCAACCACACTCAGGCAAGCGCCTTCTGGCTGAACAGGTTGTCATGTGCAACACCCTCGTTTTGCATTTCGTTGCTTTTTTTGAGGGCGGTCACTGCCTCCAAATCGTGCTTTGGCCGTGCCGAAGCGACGATGAAGCAGATTCTGCAAATGAGCGGAAAGCTGCAGATTCCACAGATGTGTCGCTTGTATCGCATGCTGGACAGCATTGGCACGTAGAGCACTCATACTGAGAGAAGTCTGTACAGAACACCCGGCCAACTGCAAGCTGACACAGTGACATCCCAGGCACGGATAGTGCAAATTCTGGATGCTGTGTTTTTCGGAGGGTGGTGCATAGCCAGGTAGTTTCATGCTGAAGCCGTTGATGCAGAACGTTTGTGCATGCTGGGATGTTGCTTTCGGCGTCCGCAGGTAGTCGGCTGCATGCTTGCACAGCCTTCGTGTCTAGAGTCTTGAGTCTGAGTCACCAGTAATTCGTCCATCGCATGGCCTCCATGGACTGCTCAAAGTCCACAAGTTCGCCGGGCTTTGTAGGCTTCTGCTTCCGTTGCTCTAGCAAATCAGTATCCACGGCAAAGGTAAGGAAGGTAAGGGCTTGCAGTCACAGGATTAATGTGGAGATGTCGTGCATGTCAAGACTCGACCGATAGAAGCCGGGCTGTTGTTTAGAAACCCATTGTGTTTGCAGAAATCCTGGGCAAAGAAGCTCCACACGGCTTCGTGAGAGATGCTGGAGCACCAAGCTCATGAGCATTCCGATACGTGTTTGCAACAGGGGCTGGAGAACGGCAGTGGCCGAGACAGGCCTGTCCTGAAACTGGAGGTGCTGCAGGCCAATGGTAGCACATGGCAGCACTGTCCACTGCACGAAGCACGGTGGCAGGTGGCCGCAGAAGAATTTGCGGAGCGTCGAAACTACATCCAGCTGGCAGCATGCCCAGGAAAACCCAAGCTTCGCCATTGGTTGCATGCGTTACGAGAATCCGGATTTCTCAAGAAATCTGAGGCATCTGGTGCAGCCAAAAAGCAAGTCCGTCGCTTTCGTGAAGCCATGGGCCAGCGACCTGTTGGGAGCAGAGCGCAGGGTCTGCAAAGGTTGATCAGCGCCGTGCAAGGTCCTCCTCATTTTGGTGAAAGTCGACGACAAGAGTTGTAGCCAGTGTGGTCAAATGGACCGGCACACACCAGGGTTATCGTATAATTTGTAGAAATCGGGCGTTTGAGGCATGGCGAAGTTCGTCTTGATTTGCATACCCTTACGTAGTTAGGTGAATTCTGCGCCACGGACCACACATCACAAGCTACCGTTGGTGAGAAGTGGTTTCAGCACGGCAGGCGACCGTGTCTGATGCTAAGCTTTCTCTCAGCTGTCATTCGGTTTGTGAGACTCCAACGTAGCCTGCAGCTGCTTCTGCTTTCTCATGTGCGGGTTGAAGGTTGTTACCACGACATCAGGAAGGGTGTTTTGGCAAAAGGAAGCTGGCAGGTCCATCATCTAATCACCACTGCACCTTTTTGGGGCTTCAAAGTCTCCATGGGAACAGCATGCAGCAGTGAGACATGCCGCGTCCCAAGATGCGTTTACCTGCCACGGCAATCGTTTCGGGAGAAGGCAACTCTGAGAAATCAGCTTTCGCACCCGAGCCAAATCGTTCGTGCCGCGGCACCGGCAACCACCAGTCCGAAGACATCTGAGCCTGTGGCCGTCGTCAGACGTGTTGGATCGCCCGCGAGCACTGCTCGCAGATCGTCGAACGTTCTTAAGGCATGTCTAGTCGAGGCTTCTCAACCGGGTCTGAGTGGCCACAAAGGAAGACTTGGACCGGCTGAGCCCGAGACCAAGCAATTGGCTTCAGTGCAATTGCCCGTGGCAAAAGCACCAGAACCGCTTCAGCCGTTGAATTCCTTGAATTCTTCAATGCGGCGACGTGCATTGGCATTCCATGGAGCATCTATGGCCGCGAGGAAGGAAGAGCTGCTCGACATGCATCCGGATCGATTGGCCATTCAGCAGGACATTCTGCGAGCCAGGAGTGTGGGACGCATTCTAGCCATCTGCACAGCAGAAGTGCTGCAAGGAATGGATTCCATAAACTTGGTAACTGCCCTGCATAGGGTTGCGAAGCTGTATGATGGATCGCACATAGCCCTGGTTGACAATCCTCGCTTTGAGCTGATGTTGACTGAAGTATCGCACAACATTGATGCTCTGAACCCACGGGGGATGGTCCACGTGGTGTGGTCTCTGGCAAGTCTGCAGTGCTGGCCGGACTGGTCGGGAGACTTGATCGGTCGTTGTGCGCAATGCGAATCTTTTACCGGGCGCGACTTGAGCGTTCTACTCGGAAGCCTGGCCAAGTCGAAACCACCCAAACACTTCAAGCAGTGCGAGCAGCTGCAGGAATCGTTGGTCAGGCAGCTCAGCGAGAGACTGCCCGAGCTCACCACATCGCTTGATCTAGCTTGTGCCGCCGCAGCCCTTTCCCGTCTGCAAGTTCGGGATGAGAGGCTTTTCGTTACGATTGCACAGCAGGCAATGCCAGTGCTAAGCGAGTTCTCAATGTCAGACGTTACTTCCCTCATGTGGGCGATGGCCATTTTGAACTTCACTCACGGTGAGCTGTGTGAACAGATCCGGCAGCTGCTGCGTCAGAAAGCTGAGAGTTGTTCGGCAAAGGAAATAACCCAAATTACGTGGGCCTTGTCCCGTTTGCAGGAAGCTGACGAAGAGCTACTGACTGAAACCATAGCCCCCGTGGTGCGCAGCAAGTTTTTGGATTTCGAGGCTCCCCGAGACTTGTGCACACTGGCGTTTGCATTTAGCAATGCCCGTGTGTTTGACGAAGGCATCTTCACTGATTTTGCCCACACGTTGACATCCAAGGTCCGCGTCATGAATGCACATGATGTCTCCAGTGTGGTTGCAGCTTTCGCTGGAATAGAGTATGCCCATAAAGGCTTGTTCAAAGCATTGCAGAAGCACGCAAAAGCCATCACAGCAACATTCACTCCACTACAGATCGCTCGCACTATTCACGGCTTCGGTACTGCCGGAGTCGAGGACACATCACTGTATAGAGGTCTTTTTGGTCAAGTGCTTCAGCAGCGGAACTTGCTGCATGCGAGCAACATCGTGGAAATCTTGATCGGATTGGCAGAGGCTGAGTATGTGCCGGAGGGGCTCGAAGAGTTGTTGCGGGATGCAAAACGGCTCGTCAAATGGCTCGATGCGGCAGAGTGCATCCATGCCCTGCACGCATTGTCTCGACTGCAGATAGATTCAAACGACCTTATTCCCGAGCTCATGAAAACAATTCGCAGTCGTGCACAAGGATGGTGGCGTTGCAGTTTGCAGGACATGGCAGATCTCGTTGAGGCAGTGGTTGGGTTGAAGTTGGATGACTCGCTGCTTTTAAACATCTGCGCAGGGCAACTCCCACGATTGCTGTCCAAGACCATCGATACACCGACTTTTCTTCGCCTGTGGGGTGCTTTCGCCGAGCTGCGTCCATACATGAGGGAGAGAGTACAAGAGCGTTTGCAGAAGAACCAGCGATTTCGAGATGGCGTGGCTGCTTCTCTCTCTGCAGCTGCAGAGGGCATCCGGGCCGTGAGAGCTTCAGAGAGCTTGACAGCAGCAAGGGCTGCCGCACAGCTGCTCTGTGCTTGTGCTTCGCTGTCGTGGGATGAAGCTCCAGTCCCGGATCTGGTGCAACTGATACAGGAGATGCTGGGGCCAGGGCTCGAAGAGGTGTTGCGGCATGGTCAATACCAGCAGTGGTGGCCGCAACTGGCATGGGCTCTCGCCGAACTGTGTTATGACGATCTTGCACGGCATGTCTTGCTTTCATGTTTGCAGAACTCTTCTTTCAACTCCACGGATGCAACAGGTAAGATGTATTTGGGCGCCGCTGTTGTATGCCTTGGTTTTGCTGAGGAATTTGCAGTTGCAAAGATTCTGCTTGATACGAAGCTCGCAAATGAACACGATACCGGCAGGGATATGGTTTTGCAGTCACTGGAACTTGAACTGGCTATTGCCGGAAAGGACTTGTTGCAGGGGGCCACATTGCCTCATCGTGAAGTGAAGCCAGCTGGCCTCTGCAGTGCAGGTTCCCTATATGACTATGCCGACCAAGTTTCAAATACCTTGGTCGAGTTGGCTATAGCTCACGAGGCCAAAGTGCTGATTGGAGGGTGTCATTATGTACAAGCTGTCCTTTTTGGTGAAGTTGCACTGCTTATCTTGTCTCCACGGGACTTAACTATTTCAGGTTCAATGCTGGCTTCTGCACGAGCGCGCTCCAGACAACTGACATCCCTGGGGTGGATCTGCAAGGAGTTCTATTTCAGCGATATAGAACAGGCTCTGCAAACGTCTGGAGGCTTGAAGCACTTGCTCGCTCCCTTGAGCGTGGCAAAACAGGCCGTCAGGGAATTCAGGTGTTTATTCTTTTGCTGGGGATTATGCGGTTTCCTTGTCTTGGCATCCAACGGTGTCGTCCTTGGCGTGTTAGAAGACTCACCTCCTGGCCACCCACTGGATGCCCAGCGAGACTGTTCAGACCTACAAAGTGCTAGAGGGTGTTGATGGTAGAAGTTTTCATGGTCGTCCATTCCCTTCAAATTGTTGTTGGTTACTGTTGGTTGATGACATTGACCGAATATTAATATTAATATGTTGCGAATTTTCTTTGTGACTCGGAGAGGTTGCCACAGGCATGTGACAAGTCCTCCTGACTGAACACATCTTCCAGAGTATTGTCCAGCCGTGCACTAGAACAGCTGACGCGCAACGCTCTGAATTCAATTTCGCGACCTGCACTCAAGCAATACACGAAGGTGCAGCATGAGACGTTTGGAAGCCGCGTGCAAGACAAGCAAAGGACATGGCGTTTAGTGGTGTACACTTGCCACCACAGATACAGTCGTAATCGTCTCTGGCGTCCGTGCATCTCAGCTCTTGATCCAGAGCAATGGCTGATTTGTCATCCCAAGCATTCCCGGTCAACACTCCGAAGTTTTGGGGGAACGAGAAGGCCGCACACTTAGTGATTCGAATGGAAGCGCCAGCTGCAGTCCAAGGCTTTCGAGTGATCCTGTTTTTTCAGGAGTTGGTGGCAAAGTGCATTGAGACGGGCTGGATTTCTTCGGAAGGCCGCACCGATGCTTTACCGACCTGTTGCGATGAAATCTGCTGCCTGGTACCGAGCAAGGTCCGGCAGTGAAGGATTTCGAGGGCAGGTTAGCCGCCAGATGTCAACGAAGGATTCCGTGACTGTGATGGGGACAATTGCCTGGATTGCCTGGCGGTTGCCGTTGACTGAACTTGCGATGCCATGCCTGCCAGGCATGGCATCGCATGCGCGAACGGCACGGCTGCGTTGGACATAGCCGTGCAGGTGCTCCAAGTAAGTTGCTCGAGTCGATGGGATCGCATGGCAGTTCTGATTCCAACCTGTCTGCAGGCGCTTGGGCTTGGGCAAGATGATGAGGTGCGGACCTCTTGGTTGAGTTTGGCACGGCCAACACACTTAGAATGGCTGAAGGAACAACACGCATCTGCGCATGTGAACTCGACAATAGTCCGACAAGTGTTTTTCCAATCCGATGCTCAAGGTCAAGTTTGGTACCATCTAGTTTCTGTTTAGCAATGACATGCTCTGCGCATGGAAGAGAAACTCCGCGGTGAAAGCACCTGTGCAACTGGTCAGACCGGGCTGAACATTTCGAGTGATGCTTGGCCGAGCCATGTTTGAATATACCCCTCAACTGTTTCGTCAGAAAATGGCGAGTGCGGCGGTCCGACTAAACATGTAGCATCAATGCACCTAATTCCAGAATCAGAAACGAAGGCGGTGGACAAGACCGTGCTCGAACAATCTTCGTCATCTTCAGCAGGTGCTGGAAAGCCGGGTGCAAGCAAAGCACCGCTGTCCCAACGAAAGGCAGTTCAGCGACAGAATTTGGAAGAGGCCCGTGCGTACGTCATGGTGTATGACCAGGTGCAGAAGAAGTTGGTCATGAACGGAACATCAGACAGATTTGTCCATGATATTTGGGGAGGTGCTGCAGAGTCCTGACTGCTACGACAAGATGGGCGACATGACAGTCTTCTGCGTGAAGAAGTTTGTTGAAAAGCTGACTCCGGTCCCGCAAGCATCCTACATCACTGAAGCAACCACTTTGAATATCCTGTTGCTATTGCTCTTTGACTGTGCTGACGGTGCAGAATGTACATAGAAGTGCCTAAAGATCTTGCACACAAGCCGGCAGCAAAACATGCTTTGGTGCTTTCACACACTTGCCGGTTCCTGTTCAAAAGTCTGAGTGCCGCTGCTGCTGTGACATGATCTCGATCCCTTCAAAGCAAAAACATATGTCTCCACCTCTTCTCGTCTTGAGGTCATCCTGCCGACCTTCTGCATTATCTCATGCATCAATCAGGCCAGGCTGCTGATTCTTTGTAAGTCATAAGGTCAGACCTCTTTGCTCGTTTGTGTTTCTTCTGTCCATGTCCCTGATCGTCTGGTCATCTCTGTCCGGTTGTCTGTCTATTCCTGCGGTTTGAGTCTGCGCATCCAAAGCCAGTTCGAAGTGCATTGTCATTACAGGCGTGGTTTCAAGAATCGCTGTGGACCATCGCATGGTCTCCGGCCCGCCAATGATTCACGAGGAATCACATTCTTTCCCCCTCTGATAGATTCTAGTCATTCTAGTCTAACGGTTTTCTGGAACGACAACAGACGTATCCGAGCTCTAGTTTCAAATGGCCAGCGGCCGGTGCTCGTTTGCAGCACTGCCTTAACCTGCGTTTCCTTGAACCACGCAGATGCTTTTGCAAACCTTGTGGTCTCCGATTGTTTTCAGAAGATGTTCAATATTCAAGATGGAAGGCAGGCATCAGTGCAATATCCTACCTCTCTGCAGATCGTCCGTGGCGGCTCCAAGCCGGTCCTGGTCGACTCGGCCGAAACCTCAGCGAGAGGCCCCCTTGGACAGCGCCTGGGAGAAGAAGCGCTGGATGTTTTGCCGGGCCCGTGGTGATATGCAGTCACGCTAAGGATGACAGCTTTAACATGGACGTGTCCCAAGTTGCGGCGAAGCTCACGCCCAAAACGAAGGCAAGCAAATTTGCGAGGAGGACATACCTGAAATCAAGACTGGCAGGCCATCCTGTGCGTTCACACGTACCACTTTCCTGTCGACATGGAGCCAGCCTCCCGAAACGAGCCTATCATGCCATGTGTTTGCATGGGCTGGTTGCGGTGTACAGCCGTTGAAGCGGGTGTCCATGACATGGTGTCGAGGCCAATCATGGCTCTTGCGAAGGACACGTTCGATGTTGAGCGACATGTTCTGCTGTGAGGTTATTGGCTTGCAAAATCGTATGTTCAGGAGAAAGGCCTCAAAGTCATCGAAGATGCCGCAGAAATGATTGGCCAGTGTGGTCCTTAACACTTCATGGTTCAGATCTCATGCGTTATCTACGTCTCGTTGAGGACCTGCGCAGGGAAGCCTTGTGGCTCCTTTGGTGACATTAGCACCATGAGCTTCTACCCCAACAAGCACATCACAACAGGTCCGTGCCAGTGGGAAGTAGCTGTGCAATGCGCTTGGTGGGGCCACGAAGCAACTATGAGGGCCACACAGCAGATTGTTCGCAAGCTTCATGCCGCGGTCATCTGCTGAGAGACCCGTGCAGTCCTTTCTTTACCGAATGTTGCTTCCACTCTGCTTGATTGCAATCTTTGAGTGTTGCATGTTATGTCAGAGTCAGAAGGGAGCCTCGAAGTCTGAAGGGAGCTATCTTTTTTGCCGATGCTTCTGCTCGTTTAGCATCCGCAGGTGAGGGTGGAATGGTTCTCTGTGATGATCCCGACTTAGCAGATGGGCGATGGCCTCAGCCTCGTGCAGCACACCGGGAGCATCAAAAGGCTGACAAACAGAGCCTGCAACGGACGGCACTGTGAAGCAAAGAGAGGTGTTCTTTGCGTCTGTTCCGGGGCTGGGGAGTGTGGCTGGCTTCTCGGTTTCGTGACTTTTCGCTGGTCCCTTGGCTGCTTTTGTAGGTCTTTTGCCTCGTGAGTTTCTGGCTTTTGGATTTCTTGACCCCTTGAATTGAAGACATTGAAGTGCTGGTGACGGCGACGTCGTCGTAGCAGTCGTACGAGGAGGAGGAGAGATTCAAATTTAGGGCTTTCTGAAACTCACATCCGGATGTTTTTAGTTGGACTCCTAGTCTGGTTTTGCTAATCGCGAAGGGGACCTGGTTTGCCAGGATTAGTAGACGTATGTTTCACAGAAGTGATGGCATCCGTTGTAGATCAGATGCACAATGCAAATCCCCAATGCCTTGATCACTGAGCGAACCATGCAGCAGCCTTGTGTTCCGAAGGATGTCTATGGAAAAGCACAATGCAGCCAATTGACGACCGATGTTCGCCCCGACCAACATCTGTGTAAATCACAGGACGAACTTGCGTTGTCAGAAGGGTGAAGGATCTGGATCATTTGCCGGCAGCAGCCATGGTTGTGCTGAAACTGTGTTCCCTGAGGTGCCGAAAGCTGCGAAATCTCTGCTTCGATCCTAAGAAGCGACGTTTCGTGCATGAGGACATGAGGACCTGAGTTCCAGTTTTTCAGATCCAAAGTGCCGCTCTCAAGCAGGAGCTCGGATGGAATTACAGAATGACCAACCTGCAGGTAGCCTGTCACTCTCAAAGCGGAATATTGCAGCATTGACATCGGCAGGCCGCTTTAGGGCTGGGGCAGCTGGAATTCTTGGATTCCGCTGTGCTTCGCAAGCGAGAGGCCAAACCACGATGCAAGGGATCAAGTGAGAGAGGAGCTGTCCTAAGCAGAAACTGTTTCATGTACACACAAGCCAGTCTCACGCAATCTCCCAGTGTAAGTTGGGTGAAATCAGGCTTTTCTTGACTCCTTGTCGGATTAGTGTTGTTGAGGGGATGAAAGCAGTAAGGCCTCATTATAAGAGAAGGCAGGCCATTGTCGCTGCCAGCCCAAATCTTGAACAGACAAAGCTTACCTTGGGACCACCTTCACGAGTCCTCGTCCCATGGTGTGTGAATACATGTGAGTACCTTTTCCAAGGGCTCTGCAGGAGTGCAATGTCTCGGATCACAGCATGGTGCCGGTGAATCCTTCGCGAAAGCATCCACATGTTCAGGCGTGGCAGCCGGAGAGGTGGGAGCAGTCTAGCAGTTTGAACCACTGGGTTCGCACAAGCGTCCTTTGGACAGCAGCACCCTAGATTCGTGACCCATCGCAGACCGGAGCTGGCCAAACAAATGCCGTCTGCCTCGACCCAGCAGCGGATTCCCCACAAGCGCAACAGAATATGCGCCCAGGACAGAAAAACTGCACAACACTCAGCAGCGGGGGCCGCACAGCAAATAAGGCGACCACCATCGCCAGTTGGGCCGGAGTGAGACCCTCAGCCCAGCATCGCAAACCTTCGGCCTAACTCCATTTACGCAGCCAGGACCACATGGGGGAGTAGTACTGCCAAGCGAGCAACGTAGAGCCTAGTTGAACCATATTTCGACAGCAGCAACAATCGCGGCTTTGTCCGGATATCCGTCTTCCCCCGCTCCCAGCTGCTTGAGGCGGGAGAGATACACAAAGGACTCCGACCACAGTGGCTGCCAGCCTTCCTAGATCCTAGTGACCTAGTGCTCCATGATGCAACTTAAAATTAGATGATTTCATTGGTACCAATGAAAACATAGGGCACATCGTGGAACCGTGGGTAGAGCTCTGCAAATTGCCCCGTGGCTGTGGGCACGGGAGCAGAGACCAACTTTGAGGACCAGCAAGGACGTAGGGCACAGAGGGCACGTCTGCGCGAGTACGAAACCTCTGGGCCGACTTTTCCAAGACACATGCCTGTCGCTCGCGGCATTCGAGCTAGAGGTGGGCAATCCGGGCAACCAGAGACCCAGTAAGACCAGGCATGATCGCTCGCGTCATTGGAATGGTGCGGCAGAGGATGCACTTCACAGCGGAAGGGCACCGCATAATCAGTTGCAGCAAACGGGGAAATTGTTATGACAGCGAGGAGCGCAGCCTAGCTTGTCCAGTGGGACAAGGTGGTCAGCTCCGAATATGAGGAAGCGGAGTGGAGATGGCCTCGCTGGCCAGAGCTGGTGCAAGGAACCCTTACTCTCTTACGGCTGACACTGAAAACCATGCAGCATACTACCGGGGTAGTCCAACAAGGAGTTCATTGGCTCGCACCAGTTTCCAGCATCAATGTGTGTAGCATTTTCGACCAAGAAGCACAGGAAACTTCACTCAGCTGACATGCTAGGTCTTTTCAGAGGGGCCTGGGGCAAATTGCAGCTCAAGGCTCAACGCCGCGTGCTTTAATCAAATAACCAGACAGTTGAGAGATAAAGCATTCCGTTGCCTTCAGGCTCTTCGCGGTAGCGGCACTGGATGGCTAGGAGCGAGCAAGCAATGGCGGTGGAGGAAGGCTGAGAGCCGCAACAAGAGGGAGACAGAAGGAAGACCTGCAGCGCATGACGTAGAACTGCTGCAGCAGTGGACGCTACACACCAAGGAGACGAAGTGCATGGGAAGCTATGCTGAGATGAACCCCATCCTCTTTATGTTGCCAAGACACCGAAAGAGCAGCACGGACGGGGGGTGGCCGGGTCTTCCAGGCTACCAGACAGAGGAAACCATGTCGGAAGCACTGCAGCAAACGCAGGGGGAAACTTCTGAATGTGCTCTGTGGCTAGCAGGGGCAGGACCCTATGACGTAGCAAACTCTTAGCACGTCAGAAAGCGAAGTGCACATGCTTTGCAATAATTGCAACATCAGCAAAACTGTATGAGCCATCATTCATTCAACATCCGGAAGGGATGGACATGCCTGAGGCACGGGGGGCTTCAGCAATCGACCCGAAGGGAAAGCAATTGGGCGAGTCCGATGGCCTAGGTCAAAGCTCGTCCGGTTGTGTTGGTAATCAAGAGTTGCTCAGATGCTGTTCGGTGCGTAGTTTGCGTGAGATGCTCGTGTCATGTGCAGATTGGGCAGCTTTACGGCACGTTGCTGAAGGGCTGTCCAGGTTTGGTCTTGCCTCCTGCGCGCAGCTGAGCTTTCTGAGTCCGGCTGGCAGACGGTCACCCGCTGTGATCTTCAATTTAGGATGTGAACCACAAGAACGAGAAAAATATTTATTGGGTCTACGGAGCCTGCGTCTGAGAGAATGCTTGACGAGAAGGGGGTGTGTAACTCTTTAAACTTGACACAGGTCGAGCTAGAGGCTTCAGTGGCCGCTGACGCAGAGGAAGTCATGCGGAGACTTGCAGATGCCAAGGTTGGCACGAGGACAGCTGCCGCAGCCATGTTGCTTATGCCCTCCCTGCGAAAAACTGTTGTATAAACGCAACCTAATGCAAGTGCCCCGGCACAGACCATTCTTTTGGCCGATGCACGAGCAGCCGGTGTTTCTGCAGAAGGGCATGTTCGAAGGCAAAGCCGGGAAGAGGTGTGCTGTGGCAGCGTCCTGTGTGTACGGGGCCTGTTTCAGGTCTCATCTTCCCTGTGGCCGAGCGAATTGCCAGGAGAGGTTTCTACATACCAAGTGGTTCGTGCCCCGGCTCGGTGCAGTTCTAAGAGTCTTAGATTCTGAGTCTAAGTGTGATGGGCAACACACACGAGAAACTTGTGGATCAGCCGCTTCCGCTGTGCCGAATCCAGTGACATTGAGTTTATCTTTCCCGATGCTGGCGGCGCAGGGGCACAACGTAACATGGGTGACAGAACATACAAGTCGCGACTGTCATCCTGCGGTCGTGTATTGCTGGGGTCCAACGAACCCGAAACCTGCAACCATGTCAGGCCCAAAGCAGTCCAATCGGAAGAGTGGATATGTGAACGCTTGGGCGCACTTCAAAAAATCACCGTGAGATTTGGTACGGCGGTGACACGCGGACATGGTTGGGCTCCGAGAAGGAGACGGCCAACCGCAGGGATGGAGGCCGCAGTCGCTCGTTTGCGTAACATCATAACATCTGCGAAAAGCTAAGTCAGGGTCGTTGCTGCAGATACTGAAAGGCTCTGTCCTCATCCGAGCTTGTTGATCCACGAGTACGATCAAGTCTGCACGGCTTTGAAGTGCGGATCGTTCAATCGGCGAGCTGCATTTGCCAAAGCCGACAAGATCTTCGAAGTCCATGTTCTACACCTCATCCCTTGGAGGTTTTGTGAGGGAGGCCCTGACAACATAGGTGCGAATGTAAACGTTCTGCTTCAAGCGCTGATGTGGCTCCACCAGGTTGTGGGTTTTCTTCAGACCGGGGGCACTTCTAACTGGTGGGGTTTGGGGCGTGCTGCACATTGTTCGGGATCGCTCTTTCTCTGCCTCTTGTGTTTCCTCTCTGGAGGCTTCCTTGGTTTGATCTTCACTTTGTTCCTCTTTCGCGACACTCTCTTCGCCCCTCACACTTTGGACTCCCTAAGGCCTGTGCGGTCTCAGCCTGACTTCAAGCCTGCTCGGCCTTCTGATTTGCAACTGAGGGCCTACCTGCATGAGTGACAAAGTTGCCGAGGCTCTCTTTGCTTGCAACTGCTGTGCAGCAGCTTGCAGCTGCCCTTCGGCCATCTGCCCGTCCTCTTAGCCCTAGTGGTTCTGATAGGTGGGAGGTTGTAGACCACTCTGACCCTGTTGAGCCAGGTTCCCGTGCGGCTCCAGGCCCCTCCTTGGTTCATCATTCCTCTTTGTCTTCTTCTGAGCTTACCGCTCGCTACAACGCCTCTGAGGCTTCTTTTCCCGAGCTGCCTGCTCACTGCCTCTCTTCTTGCCGAGCCCTTACCAGTGCAGGCTCGACTCCGGAGGCCCGGGCACATCGGGCCAGTGGGCTCGCCTTGTGTTGATTCCTCGCCCTTCTGCCAAGATGGCTGCATCTATCAGGCCCAGGGTCTGCATTGTCCTTCGGTGTGCCAGGCTGTAAGATCTTTCTCTGCCTTGGTCGGTGGAGGAGGCCATTGCAGTTCCTCTCATGCGGCGCACCGCCCCGGAATGCCGTTGCTCTTGTTGGCCCTTCGACCCAGGTGAGGCTTCCCTTTGCTGTTTCGGAGGAGCACTGTGTGGGTGGGCGACGCAGTCTTTCCTTTCATCTCTCTTCAGCCCGAAGCCACCCCTGTTGCCGAGGATCTGCTAGCTGCAGCAAAGGCATGGTTACAACAGGGCCCAGTGGACAGGATGGCCTTTTATTCAGTCCAGGAAGGAGCCGAGCCTCAGGAGAGCCAGCCCAAAGCGAAGGCGAAGAAAGCTTCACCAAAGAAGCGCGTGACCACAGCCGATTTGGCTGCGCAGATTGGCCAGCTCACGACATTACTCCCTCAGCTAGCAACCCAGTTGTCGGTGATGCAAGAGAAGCAGGAGGCCTTGGAAAAGCATGTGCGTCAGGGTGCTGTCGCCGCAGCCTCTGCACTTCCTCCGAAGCCTAGCCACCGGAAAATTGAGAAAACCAAAGCGGCGTCGGAATATGCATCGTCTGTAGGTGTAGTGCTTTGGACAAGATCTGGCTCAAAACATCCAGCAGGCTGAAGATCATCCGTCGCGAAGACTGGTATCTTGTGCATAAACTGCAACGAAGAAATCTCCCGGATGTAGATCTCCATAGCACGGCTATTTAGCCACCTGCCTCGACACCGTACCAGCTCAGAATCCTCCGTCCTCTGCAGCAGCCATGTCGCCTCACCGGCTCTCAAAGAGCCCAAGTCGAGCCTTCTAGCGCCCTGACCGTGCCAACGATCAATGCCAAGTCTGCGCAGGATGGCATCGAAACGTGAGCGCAGAGTCGAAGCTGACATCGGCCACAGTTTGCAGTGCAAGCCAGTTCAATCACAGCCAAAAGGTCAGGTTGGTCCAGACGGGCGGCCTGATGCCGGGCCGCTTTGAACCGAGTCTTTGGCTCGGGTATTCCCAGCAAAGCGTAGTGAACCGAACCTGCCAGATCCTATGGGAGAAGAAGATCTCCCCGTGTTGCAGACAGAGTCTCGCCTATGCGCAGCACGGCGCCCCACGTAAGCGCCAGAATGCCGGCGACTCTGGGCCACCCCCAAAGCAAAGCTGTGGAGATCGCTGCAAGCAGCAATTACCATGGCATCGAGATATGATGCGTGTGAGGCTCTTCCCGAAGCCACGTAAAAGCAAGGTCCCGGGATGGTTGTAGTGAGCGCGGAACAGAAGGCTCCTTTGCAGTGATGGCATTGATAACCTCTGAATAGTGACTGCAAGGCCAGCCTCCCTCAAAAAGCTGGCGACCGTAGGCAACCAACCATCTGTTTAGGCTACGAGTAGCCTGAACGGTACCACTCAGCAGAGTAACCAAAGACACCTCCTGCAGCCCAAGCCAAGCTTCGAAAGCTTCAAGAAATTTGGCCCTCCGGCGCTGAGTAACAGCTTCAACATCTTCAACAGGCCTGCCAGTCTGCAGCACGAAAGCAGCTCGAGCCCTCGACCTCTTCAAATCTGCAGCGTTGCGAGGGCGCAGTGGACCGTGGCTAGCCGAGCTAGCAGCTACAGCCCCGAACACCCTGAACTTAGAAAACAGAGTAAGAAGAAGAAAGAACCAGAACCCAAAAGGGCCTTCACCAGGGAAGCCGAAAGTGGAGTCGAACAGGCGGGAAGCCATGCGGGACTGGCGCCAGCCCAAATCTAGGCGAAGCGAAGGAGAAGGGCCGAGGAGAAGTAGGGCAAGGCGCCCAGTTTGAAGCCCAACGGCGAAGCTTTGGCAAGACCAGCCCATCGTACAACTGATCAGTCGACAACTCTTGCCAAAAGGAGGCGAGAAGCGGCTCAGGCAGATCGAGGTTAGTGGGACAGTCCCCGAGGTTTAACAGTTTAACCGCCTTAGCGCAGTCGATCAATGCGGTGAATCACAACCTCCTAGGCCCAAATCTGCACAGGTTTTTTTTGGAGTCGCAAAATCGAGGCGCTCTCCAAAATGTTGATATAGCACGCCAACTCCAGGCGACAGGCTTGCACCACTTGACAGACGACACAATATCATTCAGCACCGTGTTCTCCAAGCCTTCAGTGCGAAGGGCAAAGAGGGACGCAAGGCGCGAGCTTGGTCAAACTCAGCAGCAAGAGCCCTGACAAGGAGAAAGGGAAACGAAGAAAGCCCAAAGTGCGACAGCCAACCGGGGGTGTACAGTTGCAGGCACACGGCAAATCCAGCCGAGACAGGTCTAAGCCCACGGCAAGGAAAACGAAGCCCACACGGGATGAGCCCGCAAAACTGCATGCTCTGACGTCAGTCTGCCGAGCACCAAGTGACAGCAGCCTGGCCCACTCTTCGAAGAGACGGAGTTTGGAGGACCCAGGGTGGGCTAAGGCACCTAAAGCGCAGCGTTGCAGAGCTGCGAAGAGCAGCGACAAGGAGCGCAAGGCAGCGTGTTTGCAGTGGCAACTCGTCGACTCCTTGGCCGGTAACCTCTAGGCTTGGCAGCACTTCGACAAACAGAGGGAACCACAAGGATGCTGCGGAGCCTTTTGTGCGGCAGCCAGTGATAAACCCACTCCAGAGTACGTAGCCATCTCAGATCGAAGGCAGGGCTCTGAGAAATGTCAATGAGGGGGCCTGTGCACCTCCCAACACGACGAAGCTCAGCAGAGACCTGGCCTGAGGAATGGCCAATCTCAAGGAAATCGAAGAAGAAGGCCAAAGGCCGCTGTGGGTGGCAAGTGCCATCGCCAACAACTGCCCTGAGCTCGAAATCCTCTTTGTCATAAAACCGGGAGAGCACAGCTTCCTCTCGTGACCAGAGGCGGCTATAGCCACCCTTCTTCGTAGCAGTGCGCCACAGCCACCCTTATCCTCTGCAGCGTCAGTGGCATACAGGACAGGATCCAAAGGGGCAGCTAGATCAGCAGAGGCAGGTGGGCACAGGATGCTGAGGAGAACAAGCTCCTGAGCAGCAGCCCGTGACAAAGGCAGCAGCCTAGCCTCGTTGGCATGAACACCGCTGGCATCGACAACGCCGAAAACAGCTGAGCAACTCGACATAGGCGGTCTGCGGAAGAGGAGAGTTGAGCACCAGCTCCCGACAAGCGACAAAGCGCATCGGTGGTGCAGCGCAGTTGGGCAGCAGCCTCCAAGGAAACCAAGCGCGAGGCGTTTCTGCGAAGGGGAAGCCAAAGTAACCAAACCACGAGCCCTGGCAAAGGCAGTGGAATTCACCTCAGCACCTGCTTTGTTGGCATGGTCACAGCCTAGCAGATCCTTATCGTCCGAGCCTGTGAGATGTTCCCTGGAATAAGTTTCTTTGGCTATATCCGAAGATGTTGCAAGCACTCAGGCTCCTGCTGTGAGGCAAGGTCATGCAGACACACCGAGAACAAGTCGTCAATGACCAAGCCCTGGGCGCAGGTAATGCCTTTGAAGGGCAAGTTCGAGCAAAGGGATTTGCGCCAGCAAGCAGGCCGTCGCCTTCCAATAATGCCGAATGGGCCGCCGTCCCTATCTCGACACCCAAGTGGTCGCCCTGGGCAATCGCCCCAAAACACACAAGGTAGTGGTCGGGTTCAAAGAGGAGTGAGGTCTTCTCAGACGCAGGCCCAGACGACCATGAATCTTCATCATAAACCCGATGTCGCCTTGCCTTGTAGGCGGCGAACGCCTTTGTGTGTTTGATCGAGGCTAGGGGGAGAGCAGGACCTAAAGCATTGCACAAAGCTTTGGGCAACGGTGCGTGAATCTGATGATAAAAGTCCTTTCTATCAGCAGCGGCGCACAGGACCGTCTGGCGCTTGGGGCAAACCTCTAGCATGCCTGCCATTGGCCTCCGTCCACTAAGACGGGACTCGGCCTAGTGGGCCTAGTTCTGGCCACGGCGATCAATGATCATCCTGTCCCGATCGGGGGCTTGTCGCAGTTGAAAGCCCTGGCAAGCTTAAAGCTATCCGAAACCCTAAGGGTGGGCCTAACAACGAATAAACCCAAACTGTTCCAAAGATCCGCAAGCGCCTTGGTTTCACGCGGATCCTCTTTGGACCAGACCGGCACAACGTCACCTGGAGGAGGGACATCACGCAGCAAAGCCGTGGGCTCAAGGTGAACCATGCGCAACTCATCCGGCAAGAGCTCCAGACAAGCGAAGGCGAGCAACATCGAGGGAGCGAAATGGCTCGAGGCTGGGAGCAGCATCGTTGTGCGTGGGAACAACGTTTCCTGACAGGTCAGCATACGATCCCTCGTGGCTGCCGGGGTGGCAGCAACAAAAGAGCAGAGCTCAGAAAGACGTGCAATCAATTGGGGATTGCGGCGGCCAGAGTCAACGAGAGCAAACTCGCCAACAGAGGCACCGAAAGCCTTCAAATGCCTGCCCACACGCGCGACTAGTCGTAGCTGTGGGACAAGGTCAGCGTAAAGGAAATTCAAAGCCATGCAGACCAGGTGCAGCAGGCGCTTGGACATTAGGCGCCGGCGAAAACGCTTACCACACTCCAAAGGGAAGCGCTCAAAAGCGCCGAAAGTGAGCATTGGCAAAGGGAAGATCACTGAAGAACCAACCCGAGAAGGCTGTGCAGGCCCGGCAGGCCTGGGCAGGTGCAAAGTTGACTTTAGAAAAAGAGAAAAAGGCGTCCTGGTCCCGAGGACGGCTTGCAAAAGGCCGCCAACCCACGAAGCAAAGGACACACGGGTCGTGAAGCTGAGTGGCTCCTGGGAGGAAGACAAGGCACCATCACGGACACCCAAGCCCAGGAGGAGGGCGAGAGCAGAACTTCGCTTGGCATTGCTTTTTGGCTTCCTGGGAAACCGGGGTGGATGTTTTGGCGGAGGGTGGCTGTCTGCAGGATTTTGCTCGGCGGCTGCGGCGGGTGGAGACGACCTTGGCTGCTGTCCCAAAGTCTCCAGCCTTCGGGCGTTGATCAAGTCCACCTCCTTCAAAAACTGAAGTGCACACGTAGTCCATGCCACCGGAGAGAGCGGGGAGAAAGCCCTGGTTCGGGGGTTTGCCATCGTTCCGCGGCCATGGAAGAGCTGGGGCGGGGGCTCTTCCAAAGCACGGAGCAAAGCCAAGTCCCAACGCCCCTGGTCGATGCAGGCCTGATCGCAGGCAACGAAGGTAAGGGCTAGGACCGCTAGGAATTCCTGGGCCCCCGGGATGTCCTGCTGGACGAGACAGTCCATGCAGTGAGCAAGACACCACTGCAGATAGCCCAACTCTCTTTGCCCAGCGTAACCTCCGAATCTCTCCAAGTACTGGCACATCGGCACCCGATCGGTGCAATCTGCTAAGGAGCTCGGAGGTTGTTGCGAAGGATGCAACCTCTTGGATGCCGCTTGCAAAACCTGAAGAAAGAAATCCCCACTCCTGGCTGCAGACGGAGAACTGGTATCTTGCACAGGCTTGACGCGAGGAGGCGGACCCCAGCAGAGCAGCCTGTTTGGCCAAGGGAAGTCCCGAAGCAAGGAAGTTGTGGTGAAAGACTCGGCCGGCTTACAAACTGGGACGCACGCTTACGCAGGTGCAAAACAGTGGCCGCAGCTAGTGAGCATGAGCACCTGACAACATAGGTGCGAATGTGAACGTTCTGCTGCAAGCACTCCCACCCTCCACTCCCTCCGCCACCGAAAAACTCGGCCGGCTTACAAACTGGGACGCACGCTTACGCAGGTGCAAAACAGTGGCCGCAGTTAGTGAGCATGAGCACCTGTTTGGGACTTCTCGTCTGGATCAAAACTGCACGACGAGTCCAGCACACCCGTCTTTGAGGCCTCGCATTGACGGACGCGGAGGTCAAGGAGGCGAGGTGAAGCGGTGCAAATTTGCAAACCACACGTCGCTGAGAAGCCGGTACGGCGGTACGGGTGTCGAGGTCGCACGCCGCGTTCGAGTGGTACGCTTCTCAAGCTTCCGTGATCTTCATGTCTTCTCTATGACATGTCGAGCATGTGACTGCGGCCCTGTCGGCGAAGGTTATGGAGGGGTTGTCCAGCTCAAGTGAGGGGCTGAGCAATGTACTTCAATTCTTCTTGATTGTTCAGCTCTTGAGATTGAAGAAGTGTTGCACGTCATGGAGCACCGGCGAGGCTGAACGAAGTCGGGGGCGGCTTCTGCCGAGAACACTGGCTTGGTTTTTGGCCATGCTTTCATCACTGAAAATCACCGCATGCCGTCTGTTAGAATGGGAATCCATCGTCAGTCGCAGCTCAGTTCGCTCATTCAAGAGTTTATGTGTTTATGTTAGGCAACTAGCTGATGCCTTTGGTTGTTTGATGTTATGTGTGCTGACTTTCGATGATGCCGTGGTAAGTCACTGTTGTGCTTTGGCTGCTATGTTTTGCAAACCGCGGAAAGCTGCTGAGATGTCAGAGGCTGGGACGCATCCATTCATTGACATGTCGGACTCACCCAGTCCCGACTGAACACGAAGCCACCACCAGACTGCTCAAGATTTCCATTCGATGTCCCCGATGTTAGTTTTAACGCATCGCACGAAGCCGTGCCGTGGAACTATATTCTGAACACTCTGCTCGCCAAGCTGCAACGAGAGCTCTCGTTGCTTTGCTTAACAACTGTGTTGCAGGAGCTTTTGGTTGGAAGTGAACAGCTTTATGATTGTTGATTGTCAAGCACGAAATCAGACTCTGTTCTAGGTCACTCGGCTGCTTCAGCCACCCGATTGTGTAGCTGTTTGGCAAGGATCATTTGTCATGCCTGTAGGTTCGACACTTGAACAGAGCTAGTTCCAAGCTGGAGCAGTTGTCGCCTTGGATGCATCTAGCTGCCAACGCTGCCAGCACTGCGGATACTAGCACTACATATTTGGATGCTTTCGCACATTGAGCCATGGCTCTGGCTAAAGGCTACCCTGGTGGCCCGGGAAAGTCTTCCACGTGGAAGGTTGTGCACACCAGGGTTATCATCCGCAAGACCCCCAGTACGACGGCCAGCATCATGGGCTTTCACGCACAGGGCAAGACTGTAGAAGGGGTCGTCCAGGAGATTGCAGGCCAGCCTTGGCTGAGAATACCGCATCCTGGGCCGGATGGCAAAGAGAGTGATGGGTACATGCTGATAGATGGGACTTCTGTAGGTCTTGGACGGCTATTGGAGAGGGTGCAGGGCGCATCGGCTGAGCCAAAAGTGAGGGTGCAAAATCCGGTGCCAGCGCCGAAGCAGAAAAGCCGTGCAAAACCGAATCTGGGAGACTTGAGCAAGTGGATTCGACACGCCACAGCACCAACGTCGCGTTTTGAAGTGGTCGTGAACATGGTCATGGTCCGCAACCTGCCCTCAACCCAGGCAGATGCCGTTGGTGTCGTGAAAAAAGGTGAGATCCTGGAAGGCCAACCGCGAGAAGGTTGGCTTCTACTGCAAGAGAAGAGCCCTATGAGCCATGAGGCACTGGAGCAGGGTGAGGGACGCTGGATACTTCTCGATGGCAAGGAGCTGGGTCTCGGTCTACTTTTACGCCCTCAAATTCCCGCACCGAAAGTGACGAAAGCTTTTGCGACCTCCGTTCAACTGAGTTTTCCGACGGACATGAGCAAGTACGATCTCGAAGTTGAGTGTGAGATTGGCGAATCTTTTTGCACACCATGCAGTCAAGGCCGTCTCCAATTCTAGACACATCGTAGCACCCGGCACAGATGAGATGAACCGCAGCACTGGAGCGTATGTATTAGTCGTCCCGTTTCTGTTGCAGGCAAGTCAATGCTTGTGCACGGTTTACATCCTTGCTCCGATGTGCCCAAAGCAGCAAGACTGTCAGGTGCAGTGCCAGGGTTGGTAGGCTTTGGTGTCAGGTACGCCTCAGATTTGTCTGCCGGGACAAGGACCGTGCAGCAGCACTGCTGCTCGTACCGTCAGCCGTCAGCACGCTGCGGCCCAGGATGGAGCAGCCGGAGAGTGGGAGGTCGTGGAAACGACCGATGTCCCAGATTGGGAGGAGATGCCGAGCGCAATTCTGCTCACCCCTCCTAGGTCCTAGGTGTGATGTCGTAGCATCGCATGCAGGAAGCAGATGGTCCCTGCATAGATCTGCTGGGCTGCTGGCCTTAGTGGCAGTCTTGTGTTTTATCTCAAGGTTGTTTCGGTGCCTGTTCCCTCCTCCTCCTCCGTTTCCTCTCCCTCTCCTGGCCTCTTCTGCTTTCTCCATTCCCTCTCCAGCTCTCTTCTTCCTTATCCCTGCCTTCCTTTCCTTAGCCCCACTCCCTTCTATTGCATCCTCATGTGTGTCCCGTCTGAGGCAACAAGCGGGGCAGCTGTCAGCAGTGTCCATGCAAGTGCTTTGCGAGACGGTCCTGTTTATGATGAACAGCATGAGTTTGGTTGCTTTGCAATACACAGGGCTGGAAGGGTTGGACCGTGTGTGTGATACAGAAGCATCAGTTTAGTCGCAGAGATAGGCGGGACGGATGCTGTTCCAAGCTTTTTGGCAGCTTCATCGCTAGGCATGTCAATCTGTGCTCACGAATCCCAATAGGCTGTTCATGCTTCCGTTCAGCTCCTCTATGCTTCTCTGCTACGAACGAATCGACCCTGGTTTTGTGGGCAGGGTTTCCGCTTGGAGTAGGAACGGCCAGGCTCTGGAAGAGAACGTGGTTTCCTTGAACATGGCCTGGCCGCCAAAGTCTGCGCAGTGTCGCAGTTGCAGTGCTCAGAGCTCACAGCCAGGATGTGGGAGACGCCCGTCCTGTCCTAAGCTTCCAGGTGACCTCATGTGCCGCTTTCGAAAGCAGAAGGCTGCGCACGCTGTGGCTGCAATGTGGCCGCTCATGCTCTGTGGCCCTTGGCTCATCTGGCCCGGCAGCCTTCTGGCATCCCTTGCGGCGGCGCCCTCAGGCAGGAGAAGAAGGTGCTGCCCAAGACCAGCGAGAGTCCCAGTCCCACCTCGAAGCCGGTTGCTAAGCAAGGATGATCTCGTCGGCAGTGGCTTGTAGCTTGCTGACAACAGCAGCTCGCAGTTGATCCAGGCAGAAGCCACCGAAGCAGGCTGAAGCAAAGCCGGTGCCCGCTCCGGTGGAGTCAGCCATTGACAAGGCAGGAGCGTGAAGCTGCGAAGCGTTGGTCAGCCTATCCGTTGCTCAGGCGATAGCCTTGCCGAAGGACTTCGGAGACCGTGCCGGCATGCCATGTTCTCTTGCAGATGAATGCAGGAGACGATGCTGCGTCGATGGCGGCGTTTGGACGTTAATCCTTCTGAGGACAGCTCACTTTGAGAGATGTTGGGTGCGGTCCATTGCTGTCGTCAGGCTTGGCCGAGGCTCCAGAAGGAGTTCTCCGAGGCTTCGCCCGGTGAATGTTCTTCTGTTCTTCTTGTGTCGATAGTCAGGTCGTGGTGTGGAGCGACCTGCACTCCGACATGGGTGACTCGACTGTGTACTTGGCATTGCTTGTGCGGAAGTGCCAGTGCTCTGCGTCATCTTTGAAGGTAAAAACATGACTCATCTCAAGCAGCTCCCGATTTGCCAGGACCGTATATTGAGTATATTGTTGTTCGCTTCAACTTTTGGACACGACGTGGTCATGCTCGGCAGCTGGGCCGAGGGCAAGACGTAAGCTAGAAAGGAACATCTAGAGCCGGCAGTTTGGGATATGCTTTGGCACAAGGGATGTTTCTCGGCCAGCGGCAAGAAGCAAACCTGATTAAGATGCCTGTACGGAGTCGAGCCTTCCGAAGTCGATGACAGTTGTTGAGTTGCCAAGTATGGAGAAATACCAGGAGGACAGCACGCCAAGACGGTCTTAGACATTCTTCTTGGCGTAAACCGGATCAAAAGGTGGGATGGAGGTAGGTGGGATGATCCGAACTAGGAGAGCTTCCACAAGGGATCCTTCATCCTACCTCTTTCGAGGTCCTTGGGTGCGAAAGCTTGAATGATCTTATTGCCGAGCGGTGCGATGGGCAAAGAGTCCTTGAATCCGGCGCATGTTGGATTTGTGGCTTTAAAGAGAGTGTTAAGGGCTGCACAGTTGCATGAAGCGCTGGCTGGCTGGCAGGATACAGTTCTCTTACTCGCGGGAGATATTGCATCTAGCTTGGAGGCCCCGATTCTGGCTTATGTTGTCAGAGCCGTTCCAGTTGTTTTGAGACTTAGGACCGTCACAATGCTGGCGCGCGAATAACCGTGAGCCAGTAAGCTGCAGCTCGAGCAGGTCATCGAAACGTCGTTTCGACTGCTGCAGGCCTCGCTAGCATTCTCTGCTTCGTACAATAGCCGAATTTTCTCATGCTCGTTCCAATCAATGCTTTGGAGGCAAAGTTTGGAGCAATTTTCTATGTTCCTGGCAACCACGAGTGCAGTTCTCGGGCAGTGGTTCAAACAGTTCCTTGGATGAGATATGTTCGTATAGTATTCAGGCTCTGGGTGAGCAAGAAGGACGGCTTGTCATCCGTGCACAAGTTCCTCGCGATATTGGAGGCTGAAGCGTGCTGCACCTTAGGCGCAATTCTGACCAGTCACCCAGTCTCCCAGTGCTAGATTTGCGAAGAACTTGGAGTGCACACCAGGCCAAGACCTGAGTCTCTAGACACGTTTTGGAACCTGACGCCACGGCTTTGCACCGCCGGTTGCTGCAGGCCTGCTTTTATCAACTCAGACTGTGCTGTGTGCCCGCTGTTCTCCTGGTACAAGGACCGAACTCAGGCACTGCTGGTCTGGAAGAGGTAGCGGCGTAGTGTAATTAAGCCAACAACTCCCAATTGGTGCTGAATCTCTTGCGTGCTGAGCCCCGGCCGTCAGTCTGCACACTCGCACGGTGACTCTGGCTGCGATACCGTGGGGTCTGAAGGTGAGGCGGCACGCCGACAATGTTGCAGCATATTTGCCGAGAACCTGCCAATTGATCGAAACGAAGTGTGTCGATGAAAGCAAGGACTTGCAACAGTCTAACAAGGCTAAGGGTCGCGTGCAGCAAAACAGTCTTGGGAGGGAGATTGGATGAGCCGGTTGAGGCTGTGTAGGAGGTCCTGAAGGCCCTGCAGCTGCCATCACCGGGTGGCTTCATCGCTGGAGCATTGTCTACATCCGAACTGGCCGATGCGAAACGGGATGAAGATGCATGCGATTTGTGAGAGATCAGCTTTTCTTCGTTTGTCAGGGTACGGCCAAGGCCCCGACAACAGGTGCCTGTATGATGTGGGGCCTGAGCCCCCTGTGTGTTGCTTGGGTTCCTGGTTGCTGGGCTTCTTTGTCTCCCCTTTTCTTGTGGGGCAGTGGCTGCGGTGTTCGCCATGTGCTAGTGTAGGCAGGAACACAAGCCCTCTCCAAGCCTAAGTCTAAGTGTTCTGTTTGCTCGACGGCCGACTCGTCGCATGCTGTGCATGTTGTAGCTACATTGGATGGGCTGCCGAGCAGCAGACAAACGCACAGATGCTTGCATCTATTTGTAAGCGGTATTCTGCGTTGCGATTTTTGACTACACTGGAGGTAGCGGTTTCCCCTGTTTCCGTTGCCTACTGTATGGTGCCTCAGTCGATGTTCCGTTTCGAACCGTGTCTGCAACCTGTCCCCACAAAACAAATCAGCATTACCCGCCAGCTTCTTTTTGCCATGTTTGAGATGCGAAGTTGGTGTGCATTTCGAAAACCTGCCAGAGTCAGGAAGTATAGATGTTGAGGGGAAACGTGACAGCAAAAAGGTCCATCCCAGCGACTATTGGCAGTTTTACATCGCGATGACGATCCCATATTCCGAAAACGAGGACTGTCACGAGGATCGTGGCCCCAACCCGCTTGGGAGAGGGTCAGGCAGGAATACCATGGAGGGGGCGGGGTTGGGGGCGAGCAGCCCGTGACCCGAGACCATATGTACGTATGTATGTATGTACGTATGTATGTTTACGATGCATGTTTTGGTGTTTTCTTTTGATCCGGCAGCTTCATAAGTCAATTCACGAGGGTTGCACACGCTTTGCCACGGACAGACAGTTCTTGGGTGTCGTTTGTGGCTTCTGGTCTGGTTCGGCACGTAAGAGGACATTTTGCAGGATCTCGTCGGGGTCGTTGCGTTGGTCGTTGAGATTACACCCAGGAACTCGTGTGATAGCTGAGGAATGCTGAGGATGCCAGGTCTGCACTTCAAACATCCAACTATGTGCTGCGCATGTGCTGCAGGACAACTTGGTTGATGGGTGAAGCTCCCAGACACGGCAGAGCTGCTCCATGCTCCACAGATCTCCACAGTGTCCAACATGTGAGATTTTCTCGCAACTTGGCGGACATGCCCTTTGACATGCAGACGCAATGGCCGTGGGACATAACGGGACGTCTGTTCCTGAGCCCAGAGCTCCGGCTGAAGGCAACAACAGCAAGGACAGCAGAATCAAATGTGCTCACTCAGGCGGGGACACCAATGATGCGCAACAACCCGAAATTGCTGACTTCTTCCTCTCGCATTCGCCTTACTGTGAAGCTTCTGCGAGTGCCCAGATCGCGGAGTGCATCCTGCGAGGTTAAATCAACGGCGCATCGCTGCAGCACCCTCTGCCGTGCCATTCTTGGACTTCGGCCAGTGAAGCTTTCGCTCCACTCTCACTTGCACACCTGTGCAAGGCTCTGGATGCCTTGAAAAGGGCAGAAGTCGTTGCTCAGGAAGCGAAACAAGCCGGCAGCCTTAGACGTAGTGCCAAGGCCTCCAGTATGCCGAGGCGGGTTTTTCGTCAGGATGAAAGCCTGCAGATTTGACATATTGATACACACTCTCCGGCCAGATGCTGCGCAGAACAACTTCCGGAAGGGTACGCTTCGGTGACTGAGGCTCAATTGGATGGCAGAGTTTTACCACCTCTGCCGAAAACGAAGGATTTGCAGTGAAAGCCATGAGTGGAGCGGATCTTCCTTGAAGCTGCAGCATGCAGGACGATGACGAGATTTTCGTTGTGACGATGAGTCACTTTGTGCCACGCCAGGCTCGCACGGCATTGTAATTTTGAATGCAGGTCAATGTCAGTGTGATGCAGCGCCGAGCGAAAAGGATTCCAGCAAGCAGCAGCATTCGGTAAAATCATATTAGGTCATCGCCGCAACGTCGCACGAAATCCTGTACAATACCTGTTGCTATGACTTGTGTGCGACCAACAAGTCTGCAAGCAGCGGCCACGGCAAAGTGTCAGAGCTTGCGTGCAACAGAAGTGCCGAACAAGTCATACCCACTTCCTATGACATTGCCGTGTTCTGAAGAAGGAATGCTATCCCGGTCCGCGACGGCTCTGTATAGTGCTCAGTGAAGCTGATGAAGCGGCCTGTTGCATCTGCAGTGTCGTTTGTACAGAGGTGGCGTCATGGGATGCCGTGAAATTGAGGAGCAGGTGGCGCTTCCTGATACATGTATGTTATCTGGCTACTCAGTGTCCAAATGCCAGGCTCGAGCCTGTGGCTCGCGTTGTCACGTTTTTGGACACTCGCACATCTCTTGCGATCGGCAGGCAGGCAGGGTGGATAGTAGATGAGATGGCTCAAGATCCGGGCCATGGAGGTCGAGGGAGTTCGCTATGTGCAACATCCTCTCGGTGTTGGGCTTGTCTTTCTTCGTTTGTCTTCATTGCATGGATGCCATGTCAAGCGTGCTAGTTGATTCACGTCTCCACGAGGCTACCCAAACGACTATCACAGACAGGGTGAGCCAAAACCTGCAACGGGCTCAATTACCTTCGGGCTGCACATGTTGTTGCATGAGCCTTCCGGCACCAGCCAAATGATGGCATGCTGGCCGCAGACGAAGGTATGGGGTGGCTGCAAGTCTCGTCAAGAAGCACCTTCCCTGACAGAGGACATGCAATCACCTAGGTTCGTCTGCATTGTGCTCTGCATAGTGCAGGAGCCAGCATCTAAGCTGGCCAAGGATATCGTGAAGGCCCACAGACGCAGCTGGCTTGTTCAGACTCAGCTGATGCAAAGAGGCAATCATTGATGATATTCGAGACTGCCCGGAAAAGTGCCTGGAGCGACCGCCCGGGCGATGGAACAAAGAGGAGCATCGTGACAACACCCAGGGAGGAGGGCTCAAACAATGATTTGACAGGACGGCGATAACTACAGCAGCCACAATATATTTGACCGGAAGGCCATGGCAATGTGCAATTGTACAGACACTAGTTGCATTGCCACTTCGTTGTGGCTGCCAAGTCTCGAACAAAGCAGGAAGAGATGAAGCTTCGTGAGAGCATGGGCTACGATGCGAAGAAGATGGCGGACAGGGTTTCGGGTCACAGCAGTGAGACAGTTACGGTCGCCGCAGATATCCACTTTGTGTGTAGGAGCTTTGGAGCGCACCGCCGCCAGTCCGGGAGCTGGAGGTGGAGGCGTCCGTCACCCACCAGCTACTGGTGGTATCCGACCGGCGCAGTTAAATTCGGACAGGTAACCCATTTCCAACACGGAGACCAAAGGCTGACTTTGAATCTCCCGAACAACCTTTTGGTGCGGCAGCTGAAGGCGACTTCTTTCACATCGAGATAATGTGAGAAGACTTCAGCTTTGACTTTTTGTTTTCCGAATGCGAGGAGCGCCTTGTGGAGGACGGGTGCCCCGATCATTTTGGACTCTCAAAGCCTTAGTGCGAGCTGAGCTCGAAGGAAGTCGGCCGCGGGAATCCAGCAAAGATCGTCGTATCAACAAGTGGCGAGAACGCGAGGAGCTTATAGCAGCATATTATAGCGTCTTTCAATGCAATGTGATTGTGTTGGCTTTCGCAACTCCAGTCATCAGTCTATCTACACCATGCGCTATGACATAAGGCGCTCAATGATGATGTAGCCCTGAGCTCCATTGAATCGGAAATATCAGGCTGGTGCTGAGAGTCTTGGTGAGTAGATGAGCAAGCCACGTTTAAGTACTGCAGGTGGTCTGATTGTTATGGGCATCGACATGTCGAAGGGCAAGAGTGTGACAGTCAAGCTGAGAACTGAGCGTTTTCCATTGTTCTTGGTGGGACAACAAGAACTGATAAGCTTGCATTATAGCTGCTGCTGCTGCTGCCAAGCCTGCTTCGTGTTTGGCTCTGGCATCCACTTGGCCGAGGCTTGTCCATGCGGCATCGGATATACCACAAAGTTCACATCTCAGCCGTAAGGTCAGCAGACTAACAAATCTGAGAAAAGATTCAGCTTCTGGTCACAAACACATTCAGGTTTGACCATTTCTGTCTTGGACACGGCGACCATGCTCGATGTTCGGAAGGAAGCGATGATAAGGCCGAGATCTGTTGACATCGGTAATAGAGGTCGTCCAGGCCTGTACCGCGTCATTCGCAATCCAGACTTTTTTGATTTGGCTTCGGCGTTTTGCTTGGAAGGCTCGGTGAGACGAGCATCAGTAATTGTAAGCTGGTCAAAAGCTCCTTCGGCCGCAATGGTCGTGCAGTCTCGGGCAGTTGTGCTGAAATTGCGACTGCTTGCGTCACCCACCTTTTTCGCTTGGTTAGTCTTGCTTTCTTCTTGTGTGTCCGTCTGAGGACTCGCAACTGGCGGCTTCCAGGGCCTCGCAGACAGGGACCGCCTAAACGCCAAGCGGGAGCTGCTGTGCCTCGGCTATTCATGGACCAGGCGGCAGCAGGTGGTGGACGTCAGCCTTCGAGAAAACTCAGCGAGGTTTCTGGGCCGTGATCTCCCAGATTCGCCGAGTGCGCAGGACGTGATAGCCTTGCGAGCTTTCTCGGTTCTTGATTTGCCTGGGCGAGTGGAGCATGTAGACGAACGAGTACGACAGGATTGATGGTAATGTGCTGTGACTCTGCGCGTGGGCATGGGGAAGGGGTCTTGATTCTCTTGATGGCGGTTCTGTGATGATTGCCTGCATGCACGGTTTGTGCAGCGCGCTGTTCACGAACAACGCACTTCGGATTCCACGCAACGTCGGCAAGGCATGCAGTCTCTACTGCTCTGTACTGCTTCTGCTTTTGCTGCTTGCTGGTCTCGGTCGGATCAGGGTTTTCAATCGGATCGCTTGTGGTTTGGCAGCGTGCAGGAGACCAAGACGAAGAAGCCACCTCCGAAAGAGAAGGAGAAGGTCACAGCCAGGAAGGGCACTGCTAAGGCGAAGGCCAGCCCATGAATCCTAAAGGCAACCAAAACTAGGCGGTTCCTGTCTTGGCAACGAGCTTCCGACAGGCTGACGTTTCAGTGCCAGAGGCTTTCGCTGTGCGACATGCTTGCGGCTAGCGAGCTTGCTTTTGGTATCTTTTTGCACTCGGCCGGATCTGCTGGGGAGGTGCCGACGGCACAGACCGCGAAACGTGTGGAGCTTTGCATCAAGTGCCTTTTGCGCGATTGTGCGCGTGTAAAGATAGGAGCTATCTGTCCCAGGCCAACCGAAATCCGAACCACCAGGTGAGCGACTGGGAAGGTTGGCATTCTCCTGTCTTTGCTCTTGCAGCTTGAATTTGTGACGATGTAGCTTTGTTTTTGTGCCACAAGATGCTTGGATTGGAATGGTTGCCATGGCGGGTGTGATTTTTGTATGATTTTTTGGAAGGTTTCGGCTATCGATGTCCCATGGTCACACACGCTTCGAATAGTTATTACAGATCATGCAGCTACGAGGACGATGAGGACGCCCACTGAGGCGTGCTCACGCACGGATCTGAACGCTTGGTTCCCATCCTTTTTGGGCCTTCATTCCACAGCGGCGAGAGATCAGTACCCATGGTCAAGACGCCCTCTCCGTGCAGTCTGCCAGTGGTGCATTCGTTCTAGCCAGAATCGTTCCAATCTTCACAACTGCTAAGATCGGATTCGGGTTCGCCAATGATTGTCCTCAGATCCTGCATGCCACCTTGAAGCATGATTTGTTTGTATTGCATCGTGCGCTCGCCAGGGACTCACCACCTCGGGAGATGCACGTGAAGGCAAGCTGCCGTAGATCTCATTGTTGCAATGTGTACTTTTCAATGGCATTATGAACAAAGCCCTGGAACATGCCCCGAAGCAAAGGCAAAGTCGTCCCTACATTGAATGTCCGTTATCTGTGAGAGCTAAAGAGCCGGAAGACACTACTGACGGCTCAACCTGACCTAAAGCTCACGAAACAGAAACCTTGTATCCCTAGAGTCCTGAAGCTGACCCTAGACCTTGACAGGGTAACAGGTTACAGCATCTTACCCAAGTCTCAAAAGCCTTGCATTGTTTTAATCCCGAACCCTGTTTGTCAGAGCGTATCATTGCGATATTTACCTATATATGGTTGTGCGCTGTGCGTTATGCCCCCCCCCTCCCCTTTTCCCATGGTATCCGCCTCAAACAGGCGGGTTTGGAGCCTTCCATGCCTCTGCGGAGGGCCCTGCTCCATAGAGAGGGGTAAGGGGGAAGGGGACTAAATTCCGAAGCTCAAGACCGCAGCCGTTGCACAGGCAAAGGGGGATCACCAACCGCTGGAATTCAAGGCCCAAGCAAGCCTTTCCACGGGTGGGGAGGGGGGATGACCAAATGGGGAGATACCATTGGGAGGGAGGGGGGAGGGGGTGGGGCCCGCTGGGGCACAACCA
>BGNK01003134.1:489-37893 GCA_003297005.1 Symbiodinium sp. clade A Y106 | reverse complement strand
CGGTGCCGGTGCTACGTGTTAGCTTCTGTCGACTGAGGACCATTTCCTCATGTTATTACAGGTGAAGACCACGCATTGGGGTCAGCTCCCCTGGCGTCTATGTATTTCTGGCCATCATGGGACTGCGGAAATGCAGAGAGCAATATCGCAAAGCATCTGTTTCTTGGTTTTGCACGGGTCAACATGTTGGGGCGGGCTGTGTCGGGGAGTGTCGATACATTTCAGTACTCTTCATTGTGACGGCGCTGCCGGAACTGCCGATGCCCAAGGACCTTACACAACACCATGTCATGACAAAGCGGTTCTTCGACCCGGCTTACTCAGGACATCACAGGGNCATTTCAGTACTCTTCATTGTGACGGCGCTGCCGGAACTGCCGATGCCCAAGGACCTTACACAACACCATGTCATGACAAAGCGGTTCTTCGACCCGGCTTACTCAGGACATCACAGGGGTCTTGACTTTTTTAAAGGCCGGTTTCCTATCCAATCTGAAAAAATCCAAAAGCCAATCAAGCCAAGCAGGACACCAAGATGATCCACATGATGTTGCCCTACATGAGGAAGCTTCTCGGTTTGTTTGATCGGTCCTTGGTCCTTCGTCTTGTGACTGCATGAATTGGGTAGTTGAGCATTGACAGCAATCCCAACTTGCCAACTTGGGCCTGTGGACCAAGGTAGACGACTTCTTGTCAGGGTCGGACATGGGTGACAATCTGCAGCGGTGGGCGGGTGCCCTCAAACTGGTTCGCATCGTGGAACGTCCAATCGAAGCTACTCGATTCAAATGGTTCGCNGTAGACGACTTCTTGTCAGGGTCGGACATGGGTGACAATCTGCAGCGGTGGGCGGGTGCCCTCAAACTGGTTCGCATCGTGGAACGTCCAATCGAAGCTACTCGATTCAAATGGTTCGCATTGCGCAGCCGACACTTCCTCCAGCTCTCCTCCTCCTACTACTACTCTTGCCGTTGCTGCTGCTGCTGCTACTACCGCCACTGCCAGTACTACGACCAAAAAATAACAATCGTACTATTACCACTACTACTGCCGCTGCTGCTGAGCTGCTGCTGATCTACTACTACACAAGCTGGCGTTGCCGCAGTGAGCAGTGTTGCAGTGTTCAAAAGAGCTTCACTGAGTCAGCTGTTGTTGCCATATTTAGAGTGATGCAGTGAGTGCCAGCCTTTGCAATGCTAGGGCGATCAATGCTAAGGCTATCCACCGAGATATCAAGTGTCTCAGCTNAGAGCTTCACTGAGTCAGCTGTTGTTGCCATATTTAGAGTGATGCAGTGAGTGCCAGCCTTTGCAATGCTAGGGCGATCAATGCTAAGGCTATCCACCGAGATATCAAGTGTCTCAGCTGCGCGCAGACATGTCGTTGGTTTCTTGGTTGTCATGCATTGTGATCCTCGCATAGGCGCATGCAACATTAATTCTCAGGTCCGTGCTCTCACGGGCCCCTGCCGCCAAAGACGCATATATCTCCACAGAATTGCGGTCTGGGCCCAGGAAGCCGCAAACTGCCAGGGGGGTCAAGGCAGCCACTGTGCCAGTACAGATCAGGTGGCAGCAGCTGGAGGACTTGTTTGTGAATCCTGGGGAAACTCGGCCTTGTACGAGTTCATTGAAAGAACGGTATCGACGGTCTGTGTTGGGGTGTTCAAAGTATACTGGGGCCATTGCTTTCAGGAGTTGGCCAAGATGGCAGAGGAATTCAAGAATCTATCTTCCCATTCCGGATTACAATCGCACTGTGCAGATTTGCTTGGTGGAGTCCGGCCCCTACCCGGCCCCTGCAAGTCCAGCACAATGGTTGTTCGTTGCATGCGTGCCAAGTGGTGCGACCCAAGGTTTTACCTCCTGGCCAAGAAGTCAGCAGAGACAAGCTTCAATCGATGATTTACAGACGATTTCACACGCAAGCCTATGCTCAGGCCGAGACGGTTGTGAAGGAAGTGGATGCGGGGAAAGCAAACAAGTCCAAGGAAGGATCCAAAAGGCATTTGGAAAAAACCTTGCAGGCCGCTGCGCCAAGTTTGAACAGTGCGGCTCTGGAACATTTTCGCATGCGTATTGGCCAACAAAAGAACGCCTACCTGGCGATGCCTTCGACGGTCTTCGAAGCAATCCAAGGAGCGCAGATGTCGACTGCTCTCGAAACAAGCGGCATCGCATCTTCCTTGCCGGCAGCACCTTTGCGTGACACGATGAGATTGCGGTTGGAGGATGGCTCTCACAACTGCCCCAAGCTCTTGGATGGTGCATCATTTGATGATGATGATTACATTCCCTCTGCACACAAGACGGCAGCGAACAGCCAGCGCACCCAGGGACATGTGCATGAGTCTGCAACTAGCAGCCGGCACAGACCTCTGGAAGCCAGCAATGACACTTCCACCATGGTCGTTTTCCGGATCGTTCACCCTCAGCCAAACAGACTGAAGAGGCACGGTGCAGCAAGGGTTAACTTCGTAAGTTACAAGTTTGCCTCTTTGTCAGGATTGTAATGTGGCCGATGTGCCGATGTCAAATATGTTTTCTGAGGCCTTTAAAAGACTACGATGCCCTGATGTCAAGCGATCCTGCACTGTCTCGCTACAGAATCCTGGAGAGTGAGAACGACACAGAGGCCGGGTTATGCCGTGTTCGGGTGGCACGGACTCAGCTTCCGAACATATCGGCAGCGGCTCTGTTCGATCCAGCAGTAGACCTTGCCTTGGTCACAAAACACATGGTCTTGTTTACTCCGGGCGAAGCGGAAACCAGATGCAAACTCGAAGATAAGGAGGACCGTGAATTGGTGTTTGCCATGGCCAAAGCGAGGGCTTTCTCAGGCACAGGTGTTCATTATTACGACGCCGATGCTTCCGTGGAAGAGATAGATTGTTTGCAACGGATGTGGCCTGAGTTGATGCATCTGCAAGCTTGACTATGGTGACACTTTAAATTCCAGTCTTGACCACCAGTGTTCGTGTTTCCAACCTTCCAACCTTAGCTTGGTTGTGTAGTCGGCGGCAGGAACTCTAGCTCCAGTTTCATTGTTCGGCTACAATGCAACCTCAGGTTGAAAAAACAAGGTCTGGTTGAAGAAGTTGCAGCAGGGGCGTGGTCCATGACCGACAAGCTGGAACATCTTTACTTAGAAGATAGCCTCTGGCTTGTTACCCCGGTTCGTTTTTTCCAGGACCGTCCGGAGGACCCTGCGCTACAGTGCAGTAAATACGAATGCAAGCAACGGCTGGAAAATCTTGGTTGGACATGCGAGACCTTGTCTGACAAGGCCCGTGCTCCTTACACGCCAGGCAGTGCCAAGATATGGTTTGTTGATCGCAGAGGCAATTTCTTCGTTTCGTATGCTCGTTGTCTCTTGATGGCCGAAGAACTTTTCAATGCCGGCCTCGGAAGTTTACACCACGGACAACTCGGCAGCTACTACGATTGTGTCTTGGAAATAGCAGATGGCCGCAAATCCGAGGTGCGTCCATACCAGAAGGCCGCGACCTACAAAGCCCTGCTTGCTGGAATAGATGTACCAACAGCTGAACCCGAAGCTGTGCTGTGTTTGGCGGATGAGGATGGTGCACTAGCGGACTCCTCTTCGGAGCCGGCCAGACCGGCGGCTGTGGCCGATGGACCGTCGCCAGCTGGTCCCGCAGTTCTGCCGCCTCCTGATGACAACCCAAGACTCAGGCGCCCGCCTGCTACTGGCGAAGAGAGGGCGCAACATGCCAGGCAGAAGCCAGTGCGGGAGAATGCAGGGTCACGCCAACGCCACGAGAAATCGCGTACTTTCGGTGACCATGATATTCGATTTGTTATTTCATCGCCGGTAAACCAATGGAGGGCATTTTGCTCCAACCCCCAAGCATGTCGAAGATAGTTACATTTGCAACAAGTCTATGAGGGTGAATCAGGCTTCGTCGGAGGAAGCTGTGATGAGACGGCTGAAAGCATGGGTTCTGGCTGGTCGAGATGTCGAGACTCGACACGAACATGTTTTNTCGGAGGAAGCTGTGATGAGACGGCTGAAAGCATGGGTTCTGGCTGGTCGAGATGTCGAGACTCGACACGAACATGTTTTCCTTACTGCCGTGCCATCTGAAACGGATGCGGGGACAGACGCGGAGTTGGAGGCTCGACTTCTGCAATAGATAGATGTTTCTGAACATGGTGCCGGCCGATCTATCTTTAGAGCCAGGGACATGCATGTATTCGGTGTTGAAGTCGGCACTTGTTACTCCAGACCTCTTCTGGCAGCTGGAGCATCGGAGTTTTTTTCTCCGGTGACAGTCATGGGGCTGAGGTGTCCGCGCCCAGCATCAATTAGGAAAACATTGGTATGAGACCGCTGTCACTTTCGACCGGACCAAAACGGCGTCATAGGTTATGTACACACAATCGAAAGCACTTGCGACATGGATTGCACACGAAGGCGACAAGTGACGTGTCGATGGTGCTGCAACCTGGCTTTGAGTAGACGCACTCGAGGTTTGGATCAATTTCTCAGTAGCCCCAGCCCAGCTACAGCTGTATCCGGCAGATGCACATGTTTGACAGAGCAGTTTGGATTGTTTAGGGTAGAGGATCAGTTGACTTGTGTGCGGCCTCCGCCGCTCCGGCTGATTCATCATGGAGAGCTTCAACAATCTGGGCGAATCGGTTCCTGTTCCAGCTGCCGATGCTGAGTCAGATGTTGACGCGGCTTCTGTGCCAAGTGATGTGTCGTCCAGCGATGACAGTACCAGCAGCTCAGGACGGAATGCTTGGGTTCTGCAGGGAGTTTAGCTGTATTAATTAATTATCTAAAATGTACAGTAAGGCTAAGCANTGCCAAGTGATGTGTCGTCCAGCGATGACAGTACCAGCAGCTCAGGACGGAATGCTTGGGTTCTGCAGGGAGTTTAGCTGTATTAATTAATTATCTAAAATGTACAGTAAGGCTAAGCACTAAGCCAGTTGCAGGTGATGAAGGATTCCGATGCGTGGTCCGAACAAGAGAACGGCGGAGAATGGCGGAGAACGGCGGAGAANTAATTAATTATCTAAAATGTACAGTAAGGCTAAGCACTAAGCCAGTTGCAGGTGATGAAGGATTCCGATGCGTGGTCCGAACAAGAGAACGGCGGAGAATGGCGGAGAACGGCGGAGAATGGCCGAGACGGAGAATGGCGGAGAATGGCGGAGAACGGCGGAGAATGGCGGAGAATGGCGCGGAGAACGGCGGAGAATAGCGGAGAATGGCGGAGAATGGCGGAGAAAGGCGGAGAATGGCGGAGAACGGCGGAAAACCGCGAAAACGGCGGAGAACGGCGGAGAATGGCGGAGAATGGCGGGGCCAAAAAACTATGGATAAAAACCGGGGCGGTGCAGCATTTGTCACTCGGATAACAACAAAACCACNCATTCTCCGCCATTCTCCGCCATTCTCCGCCGTTCTCCATGTTTTCGCAGTTTTCCGCCGTTCTCCGCCGTTCTCCGCCATTCTCCGCCATTCCTCCGCCATTCCTCCGCCATTCTCCGCCATTCTCTCCCACAACTTCCTTTGCAAAAAAATGAGCACTACCTCAGTGAAGGCCTGCCCATATAGCCCAGGGGAGGGGGGCGGGGGAGGGGTGGGGGCGCCTTACCTTGGCAAAAAAAATGGGCGAGAGCAGGCGGGGTGAGGAGAGTGCATGGGGCTACGACAGCGGCTACGACAGCCTAAAAATTGCGAGAGGGGGGCCCAAGGCGGGGAATAGCAGCTCCTGACACACGCTGCCGCCTAACCGGCACGCCACGCAGGGCAGTAAAGGGCTGAAGCGATGGTAGCGTGCTAGCTTCATAGCGACACCTGTCCATTCCAGGGACTGCAAGCCCGTGTGACAAGCCCGTGTGAGAAATCCTAGAAGAACTTGCCCACACATCGGTAGCGGCTACTAGAGCAGAGAAGCTCGACATCTCCTCCTCACTGACAGCCCGGCCCGCCCGCTTTTCCAAAATCGACTGCAGCTCCTCAGACGACAAGTCCGAAAGAGTTGCTAACTTCGACACGGTCCAGTTCTGGAATGCCGCACCCTCTGCATCACACACACACACACCAACCAAGGTGCCAAGCTTGAGCCAAAATGGCTACGAACACCTCCGGAGAGGATCTCGAGAAGATCCTCGAGCTCGACCCGGACGATGTGGTGTTCGGCGACTCAGAAGAACCTGAAGGTTATCCTGAGCTTCTTCCCGGAGAAGACGACGATGGTGATGAGTTGCGCGGCGGAGGACAAGTGTGCGCGGTGGCAATCACGTGGGGCCAAAGGACCCCAAGACGGGATCCCAGTGCCCCCTTTGCCACCGGTGCCAGAGGACGACGAGGACCTCGACTTCTACAAGATCCTGATGACGAGATGGGAGCTACCGAGGCAGCCTTCGTGCTACGTCGCCAAGACGGCGCGAGGGCGTGAAAAGCAGCTTGAAAAGGATCTACCATGGGGCATGATACCTGTGGAACAACATGCGGCGTTCCGAGAAGCTGAGGCGAAGCAGTACAAAGAGCACCTCGACCGCGACGCCCTCGAACCTCTGCCCCTCGAGGCCATCATGCGAGATGAGCCGGAGCGCATCCTGTCGGCGCGCTTCGCCTACTGCGACAAGGAAAGGAGAAAGGGCCCGACGGTCCCCTGGAGGCACAAGGCCAGGCTGGTGATTGGGGGACACATGGACCCAGACATTGGTCAGGGGCTCAACACTATGGCGCCTACGGTCTCAAGGCAATCTGTGTTGCTACTGTTGCAAAGGGCTGGAAGGCCTATGCGGGCGACATCACGGCGGCCTTCTTGAACGGAGGACCCTCACCAGAGAACTTTATCTTCGGCAGCCTCGCACAGGGTTGGGCGACTTGCGTCCCAACCAACTCCTTCGTATCAAGAAGGGAGTATTCGGTTTGGTAGACTCTCTTCATGGCTGGTGGGAGCGCGTCAAAGATGAGGTGACTTCGCTGCACCCCGAGACCGAGGATGGAGAAAAGTTCGTGGAACAATGTCCACTCGACCCTTGTGTGTTCTTCGTGAAGAATACCCCTTGGATGGAGCACCGAAGGCGGTAGGAGGCTCTCCGAGCCGCTTGCATACCTGGCTATGCACGTCGATGACGTACTGATGATCGGAGACAATCAGCTATGTCAGTTGTTGAAGAAGCTCCTCTCCCAGGTGTTTCCTATAGATGACTGGGAGACAGACGCCTTCGAGTACATCGGGTCCTACAGTCCTACATCGAGATCGAAGAGAACTCCGTGAAAGTCTCGCAGGAGAGCTACGTCGAGTCACGACTTTTTCAGGTGGAGGTGCCCACGACGCAGGCCGACCATGAACCGGCTACCGAGGAGCTATCAACAGCTACACAAGTCTCCGACTGTTGGAGATTTGCGCTTCTCCAACATGGTCGCCAAGAGGGCCTACGAGCACAAGGACAAGGGGATCACCTTCCATCCGATCAACTTTGACCGGGCCGTCCTGCTGTGCGACCACGACGCGGGGTGGGCGAATGCGCCGCAGAACATCGACGAATCGACGACCCGCACTACCGGCTCACCGACGAGGAGAATACGCTCGGTACCTTCAGAGAAGGACCCTTCTAGGAGAAGCCAAGGAAAACGAAGCGGAGCAATTCTTGCATCGCCTCGCAGCTCGGCATGGCCGACGAGGAGATCCTCTATGGCGGGGACTCCCGCCTGAGCATCCTCGATTGGAAGAGCGGGGCATGTGAAAGAGTGTGTCGATCCACGTTTGCCGCTGAGACCATGGCCGGATGCACCGCAGTGGAAGGTGGTGACTACTTCGAAAAGTTCATCGAAACCCTCCTGTCCGGCAACCACCAGCGAAAGACCCGCGGACGTCTCCTTTTGAAGTTCCTTAGCGACTGCAGGTCACTTTACGACCATTTGACTCGCGAAGGGATTCCAAGAGTCCCTAGCGATAGGAGGTTGGCCATCGATTTGGCCGCTGTGCGCCTTGCTTCGGTGCCAACTACTCGACAGTTGGCTGACGTTTTGACTAAGCCAATGAAGAGTCATGATTGGTGGAGCATGATCAGCTCCCCCTTTAATCTGTCTTTTAAGGGGGAGAGATTTTGAGCAGTGCAAATCGAAAGCTCGTCTCCCTCCGGCAGGCAGACGTCGAACGGCGATCCGACGACACAAGTGTTCAGTTTGCTCGGAAAGAGCGAACGCAGGCAGGGCCCGCGGTGGGTCTTGTTCTTCAGGGTCGGCTTTTTCTGGTGTTGTTCTTTTGAGACTTGGGTCTCTGCCTCAGTTCTAAATTTAGGGTTTAGGGTAGAGTTTTGGGCATCAGCGATCTCAGGGTTGAGGGTACGCATAGGGTTGAGGTTTCAGGATTGAGGGTTAATGGTTGGGCTTTGTTTGCGATTCAGAGTTTAAGATCTAGGGGTTGAGGCTGTAGGGTTGAGGGTTTTGGGCGATCTTAGGGTTTATTTGGCGATCTTAGGTTTTATTTAGGGTTGGGTTAGGGCTTTGGGGTTTTAAGCTTAGGTTTACGGTTTGGGTTCGGGGCTCCGGGTTTAAGGTTTTGGGGTTTGGGCTATTGGGAATTCGAATTGCAAGGATTGGGGGATTACGATTTCGGGGCTCCTGTTTTGTGTCAAGTTTTTGGGCAGCTATAATTTGCAGGGTCTTGCTGCACTGCATCAAGTTATTGGAGAACTCCAATTTGCTGGCTCTTGTGTTGCGTCAGTTTGCCGGGGAATTACAACTGGCGATCCCAGTTCATCATATTTTGTAAACACGCTCCCTCATTTGGGGCTTCCGGTTCATCATATATCTTCAACACGCCCCTTCATGCGGCGACATCGTGAAGCTCTGGCTTTCCCTTTGGGGAGAACTCGCATGTCCCGGCCTGCAATAGCTGTTGTGTATAAAGATTATAAAGCCCGGGTCTGAGCATGACCTGTCAGCCAAAATCACTCTATGGCATACGGAGGAGCGGCCGACATGGGAGAAGTCAACAGAACTGTGGCGAAACCGAGCCTGCCTGGTCGTGTCAGCACTTGCATGGGTAATAGCTTGCAGCAGAATGAGTGTTCATGATGCGTTCATGGCAGCATGCCCAAACTCCGATTGCAGAGCTGGCGACAACTCCGGCTTCACGAACAGCATGCGTTTGAACTCCTTCGAAATGGGAGGTAAGCAGTCTGAGCCACAACTACATCCTCGTGATAATTCTCGGGAGATTTGGTTTTAGCGGGGACAGATCAGGACGGAAAGAGCTTGAACCGTATGGTGCTGGTGTCAATGCTGACAGCAAACCCAACAATGCGAAATACGGCTGCGTTTACAATGGTTACAAGCCTGTCGTTCAATCCTGATTTTCTGTCGTTGACTGCCGTGCTGCTGTAGGAACACTACCCTCACCTACCGTCAAAATTGCTTCCCTGGTGGAACGCACATGGCTGGAGTATAATTTCACGTTCACGACCTCATGGAAATCCATACCCGCAGGCTGTCAAGACTATCTCATGTTGCCCCGAACGGACTTGCAGTTTGCAAACGATGGCAAATTGTGTAGTAAGCGTTGGGGGGGCAGCTGTGGCCTGGCATTTAAATTTCTGTACGACCATTTTGACTTCTTGAGCTCATCCATATCGCCCCATTCCATACACGAATAATCCACTTCCTCCACCTTGATTGGCCACAGCCAGGCTCGCTCTCAGAAAGGTTGGATGTAGCAGCGCGCTTTTTTGACATCAAGCGCAGCCTCAACAATCATAGGTACGTGGGCACTCGTGTTTCCAAACGGTCTGGAAGTTTTGTATCAACCATGGAGATGTCAGGCTTATACCCGATCGAAATTGTAGGGGACATTGTCTGCAGCCTTTTTGTTGCTTGTTCCATGGCGCTTTAGGCATGGCAGTGCAAGTACTTGCCGCTATCCCAACGGCGGTTGGTTTCAGCTGCTTTGACTTTCTCAGGTCTCGTTCTGTTTGTCCCAGAGAAGAGCACCATCCTGCAGTTGCGCAAAGAGGTTATGCAGAGGCACCTAACCAGCTGACCATTTTGGACGTCACAAAGAGCCGGAGCATGTATCAGGGTGGGCGAGAAATCGCTGGCAAATGCAAAGATCGTGCGACGCACTGGGCTAAGTAGGGGCGTTTCTGCTCAGCTGGTTGCACTCGCTTGATGCACTGAGGCAGCGGAGGAGGTTTCGTCAGCTTTTCCGACACCGAGAAGCTGGAAGGGCCAAGGGAACTCCTGCTACCTGTCTCGTGACCGTAGAGTCCCCGAGCTGTACTATGGTGGATGATGTTGGCCTGTGCTGCTCTGGACGAGGTTCCTGGGGTGTAGTTTGCCGTCAAGTCCTTCCACCAAGGAGACCAAGGAGAGCAAGGAGACCCAAGCAGCAGCATCATTTTTCAAAAGCTGCCGGCGTGCAGCAGGAGCTGAGCCTCAAGCAGCTCCTTACCCTTCTCGAGGAGCTTTCAGCTTTCAAAGGTCAGAGCGCATCTTGCATTCGAGCGCCTGCCGCGGTTGAGGACATCCATGATGCAGTCGAGAAAGAGCCATTCCAGAAGAACGTGCTCAGGAGTGTTTTGACGATTTTGATGTTGATGCGTGCCGATGTGAATTCGAAGAAACCTGAGTGAGGATGAAGGCGGAATTCCACTCCGACATGGGCAAGGTGGACCTTATCTGCTTGTTCACAGAGAGCCGCTGGCTTCAGAGAGGCGAAGGCCCTCCTTGGGCCAGTCTTCGCCGCTGCCTGCAACATGCTCAGATGATGTGCTGTCCTTCAGACAGCCGGCTGTCGGATGCATGGCTTTCAAGGTGCTGACCCATTGAGAAAGCAAGGGATATCTCTGAGCCGTGATCTTAATCCGCTTTCTCGCGAGATTGTCATTGTCGGCTTGCGCCTATTGTCCTAGTCAATGCAAATAAAAGGAACCGACACGTGTCCGAGGTAAAAAGGGTTTCGACGCCATGTTTGCGCAGATATGGCAAAATCGTGGCCAGCGGCGTTCTGAGGATCGTTTTTGCCACATTTTCGGACCATGGTTCTGCATGGCAGAGGCCCGGGATCGTGGCAGCCACTGCGGAGATTGAAGGCTGCCCCCAAAGAAGCGCAGAAATCCTTTCCCGGCAATTGTCGCATGTGCTGGAGGTTTGCTCGGCTTGAGACCCGGACAGTGGTACAGCAGCTTGATTGTTGCATATGCTTTCAGAGACTCGTGAGAGAGCGGCAGGATTTTCATGACATGCCAGGTTTGGTATCGAGCAAGCAAAGTGAGCAGCTTCTGCTGCAATGGTTAGCTTCGTGCCTGCATGGCAGGGTATCCAATGTAACGGTCCAAAGTCGCCGCTACTGCACACTTTAGTTTTCCACCTGGATAGTTATCAGTGTCGTAGTCCGTTGTGGGATCCAACTCGAGAACTGATAGTGCGCAGAGGCACCATGTGTTTTTTTTTTTTGAGGGTGTATTTTTTCGGTCTTTTTTTTGTTGGTCCGTTTTTTTTTGTTTGCTGGGGGGCCCCTTCGAAGGCAAGGAAGGAAGGAATGTCCGGAGAAAGAAAGGAAGGAAGGAAGGAGAAAATAAGGAAGCAAGAAAGGAAGGAAGAAAGATAAGAAGGAACGAAATGAGAACCCCGCAAGGAAGGAAGGAATGCCAGGAGAAAGGAAGGAAGGAAGGAAGAGAGGAAGGAGGGAAGGAAGGAAGGAAGGAGAAAAAAGGAAGCAAGAAAGGAAGGAAGGAAGACGAAAAGGAACAAATGGAGAACCCCGGAAGGAAGGAAGGAATGCCAAGGGAAGAAAGGAATAAGGGAAGGAAGGAAGGAAGGAGAAACAAAGGAAGCAAGAAAGGAAGGAAGGAAGATAAAAAGGAAAAACGGAGAACCCCTATACCCTCAACCCTAATCCAAGTCATACGAATCATACTACTACTAATAATAACCATGAATCATAATCGTAAGACCACAGTACAGTAACTTTGTCAAGAGACGGCAAAAGCCAAAANCAAGTATCTTCGCACCAGCAAAGACAGAACCCATATGGACCCTCTCAGAACCCGTGATAAAGGTGTTTGCAAATGGGTGGGGGGCTGCCCCCCCAACCCCCCCGATTTTTTTTACGCCATGCAGGGTGGTTTTCAAAAACCCAGAACCCATGATAAAGGTGTTTGCAAATGGGGGGCCCCCCCAACCCGCTTTTTTTACACCATGCAGGCTGGTTTCCAAGAAAATCGCACCATCAACAAGAATTGCGTCAAACACATAGTTGTTATGGCGTTTCTTTTCAAGTCATCATACAGGCTGTCTGTTTGCAAATGAAGGGTTTGCAAATGGGGGGCCCCCCCCCCAACCCCCATTCTTTTTGCACGCCATGCAGGCTGGTTTTCAAGAACCCAGAACCCGTCATAAAAGTGCTTGCAAATGGGGGGGCTGCCCCCCCCCCAACTACAACTTCAACAGCAACAAGAACAACAGCAACAGCAGCAACATCAACACCAACAACAACAACACCAACACCACCACCACTCAGGAACAACACCAACACAAGCACAACCACAACCACAGCCACAACAACAACAACCACACAACAGCAACAACAACAACAACAGCTACAGCTACAACGACAACGGCAAGTACGAGTTTAGCTTCAACTACATTACGTTTTCAACTTCCACTTCAACTTCAACTAGAACTACAACAACAACAACAGCAACAAGTGTAAATGACAGACATCAACGAGCAGTGGGCACCGCACCACAGCAGGAGACAGACGCAGCCAGCATCTTGTGTGGAAAATAAGACGCGGGGCCCAGAAATCAAATCAGCGAAAATTGTGCACGGCACCACAGCGGGGCGACACATGCAGCCAGCATCCTGCGTAAATAGCGGGACGTGAACAACAAACAACAACACCAACAGCAACAAGTGTAAATGACAGACGTCAACGAGCAGTGAACACCGCACAACAGCAGGAGACAGACGCAGCCAACATCTTGTGCGGAAACGACCAGAAATCAAATCAGCGAAAATTGTGCACAGCACCACAGCGGGGCGACACATGCAGCCAGCATCCTGTGTAAATCACAGGACGTGGGGGCCAAAAAGAAGGGACCAAACAAAAAAAAAGACCGAAAAAAAACTCCACCCTTTTGTTTTCTTTTCTCGTCTTTCGCCGAATGTGTTCCGGTTTCGCAAGGCGTCCCACAAACGTCCGGAAGTCTCCGTACTCCTGAGAAGCGGGATGCAAAGGATGCCTTCCTGGTCCGTGGGGAGAGCTGGGAATTTCACGTCGGGCACTCCAAGTCGGTGCATTTCAGCTGGGGAGTTACAATGGGGATGTGAGACGGCTCGCATGGAATGGCTGAAACCCACATTGACAGGGCAGTATTCGTCCTAAATGTAGATACTGTGATGCTGGGCATGAAGGCAGGTGACTGCTCTCGTGGGCCCTGCCGTTAAGTTCTTGATAACTATCCACCGCAGCGATACAATTCAGAGGCGCTGCCTGTGGACTGGTCGTATGGACCAGTCTTTACGTGCAGCTGAAGAGTAGGCTCTTCGCACAATTCGCACACTAGAATTTTGCCTTTTGTACAATCGCACGGCGTAGGAACTCAGCAAGCAATTGTTGAGATTCCTCTCTGGGAGCCTTCAGAGAAGCTGCTCCCATGCTTGAAGGTTTTGATATGTGCCATGCTCTCGTCAGAGTGTGTATGCCGTATGCCGCATCAAAGAGATGCTGGGCCTCTAACCGGTGGAGGTCCTTGAAGCATTCGGGCTGAGATCACCTTGATCAGGGCACATTATTGAGTGGTGCCGCCTGCCCCCAGTCCAGCTTCCTTTGCATCGGTTGACTGATGGCTCCAGGCATAGAATAACGATTCTACAGCGGAAGAGAATGCTTCTGTCAGCTGCCAGCTAGAGTTTGTAAACATGAGAAGCAGGGAGCGCCCAGAGACCCACCAAATGTGAGAAGCATGTCTGCCATGAGTTAATCGTAATCGCAGGATTCAGCACCATGCGAAACTCCGGCATTAGTCTGTGCGGGATGGAGGTCAGCCGAAGGTGCAGCTTCGCGCGTTGGCGTCCATCTCGCAAGCTCAATGCCATTCTGGCAGGCCACGATGACGGGCCAGGTCAGAATTTCTCCAGTGGCACTTGCTCCCAGTGTACGTTTACACTGTTGTTGCTCCATGTTGCTCCTGTTAGGATGTCAGGGGATTGTCCATACTGCTTCAGGCAACCTCTCATCCTGCTGAGGATGTTGGAGAGGAGGAGGTCTCGCGGTCTCGCGTCTAGTTGCTTCAATCCTTCAGGCCAGGCTATTCATGCGAGCATACCAGGAATCGGACGACGAAGATGAGGACGACAATGGGAACGGGTCTCCATGTTCTTACATGCTGGAGAAAGTTTCGTTGTGTACTTCACGAAGAAGTGTTGCAAGTGCTGCAGTCTTTGGCAAGGCTGAGAAGGAGAACGCAAAGAGAAACAGGCCAAGCTCAGCTAAGAAGCAGCCGGGTGTTCAAGCCGTTCTCATTCGAGGCATGTTGTGGTAACCAGCCAGTCCTCCACTCAGAAATGCTTAAAATTGAAGAACTTCTGCAAGAACAGTCGCGCCAAGGGGTATCGGCAACAGTACCAGGCACGTTGACCTTGTCAGTTTTTGCGGAAGACGACCTGATCTTTTGGAGGTCTGACGAGGGTGATGGGTCGGACGAGTCCGTGTGCATCCAATTTTGTGCTCCATTGGACAGTACTGCATACCTCAAAGGTTGAGCAGGTTTTGCTTGCATCCATGCCGCTGAGGACGAGGGCGTGCAGTGAAGAACTGAGATCAACAGAATTCGTCGTCATGAGTTCAGCGAGTTGATTGCGAGGCATGCTGAGAATGCTGCAGCACTCTTGGAGAACGCCGGGACCTTGGTCACCAAAGTTTGGACTCCAAACATTTAGAGGATTTTCGTCAGATTAGGCTGGTTTGCCTTCTCTAGCCCGCAAGACGCATGCACGTTGATTCGCACGAAGTTTGTGAAACTCAGGATGTTTCCACAATGCTCACTCGGGACAAGACGCAAGCAGGCGTCGAAAGGCGCTGCTTTGAAGGGCTCTTGCAGCGCCGACTCTCATTCGGACGCTGAACTGGAAGGTCAGATTTGGAGCGAACGCTGGAGAAGCCAGGATCCCAGTGATCCGCAGAACCTGAGAACAGCCAAGAAGGTTAAGGCCGTGTTTGTAGATGTTGAGCTAGTTCCTGATACGGAAATGCTAATGGGCTGGTGCGTCGGTCGGAGCTGAAATGCCATGCTGAAAGTTTTTTCGAAGTCACCAATCACCAAGATTTGTAGCTGTCGCACTAACGCGCATCGCAGGCTGGGCTTCAATGTTGCGGAGGAAGATGAGCACTTAAAAGGTTCAAGCAATCCAGTCGGATGGAATCGCCAAGGTCTGCCGGCGTGCGAAGTGGGAGCCAACATGCTGTGATGTGGGCATGTCCCCTGCAGGCGGCAGTGGCTCTGGTGAGAAAGAGTTCGGGCAAGAGAAGGACTGCTTTGGGTCGGGCGAAGTTAAGGACCATAATGTGGGGATCAGGTCACTGTGTTACTGGGTGCTGTTTCTAACGCTCAAGTCTGCAGCATTCAGAAGCACCACGGTTTTTTTGCCCTGGCTCCCAAGGGTGCGGCGGATTTCTGCCGTCTAAGCTGTCGAAGCTACCTAAACGCAAAACCCGCTCCTCCCTGCGAGACTGCCGGTTCTTTAATGCCACCGCCGACCTCCTCGAGCTCAGCTGGTCCGAAACAAGCAGTTGGTTGGCCCGCAGTTCACAATATTTCACGACAGCAAATGCATGAGATTTCACGACACAGATCCCTTTGTGGTGTAGAAGGTGTTCTGTCAGCTGCCAGTGCACTTCGCACTGGTAGTGGAGGCGGCGGGTGCTCCTGCAAACCGCGACGACGAGTTTCTGGTGGCAGTGGACTGAGACAGGATTCCCCTACAGGCATCCGGTCCGGGCCAGAGCCGAAGGAGTACCGCCGCCGGGTCATGTTCGCCTACAGAAGGCCGTGGCGACAAAGAAAGGCACAGCTTGGAGAAGGGTCACGAGGAGGCTCCGGGATGCACTGTCAGGGTGTGTTGATTTTTGACGCTTTGCAGCCTCGACGGCAACAAACAGATTTTATGGGCCCTGCAGCCTATGGAGAAGGTTGGCCTCATCAAGGACACGGAGGCTTTTGATGTCTTCTTTCTCAGGCACAGCAGGACTGGCAAACGAGGCGGCAACAGGCCAGGCTATGCACGTGTGGCCTTGCGTGAAACCCCACGCGAAGCTCCATGAAGACGTGGGTCCCACGATGGGCCAGAAGATGGGCCCAAGGACTGGCCCTCTAATCCCAACGGACATGGAGGTGAGCTCCTTTCGAAAGTGTACGTTGTTGCTTCGTCGCCGACGGCGTTGGTTGCTTCTCAGGCCGCAGCTTCCCTGGACCAAGGCTTTGCAAGTTTACCGCTGAAGCGGCCACTACGCCTGTACGTTCGCGAGCACCGTGCGTTGTCGTTTGTATGCTGGGCCAAGCCAAACAAACTCCGACATGAAAAGGGAGCCCCCTCAAACCGGCTCTAGGACACTGTGACTTGGGCAGCCACGGCATGAAATGCCGCCGAGGATAAGGTTTCTATAAGTTTCTTGAAGACCGGTGCACTCCATTTTCTGGCAGGAGCTTATGCTGGCTCTTTTTCCTGCTAGAAAGAGTCTTGGCAAGATCGAGTTGCCATTTACCACGAGGTTTTTTTGGCCAGCCGTATCTTGACCTCATGTCGTGAGCTCTCAGGAAGAATTACAAGCTCCAGCCACAGCATCTTGGCTTGCCGGCCGTGCTTAGACATGTGACTTGCCCGCAAGATGATGCTGAAAGCAGTTGCGCGTTGGAAAATTGGAAACACAGGGCTGGAGCTTGCGATGCACCGAGGTTTTTGTGGCACAGGAGGAGCTGTGCAAGACTTAGTGGCTTTCACCGAAGCCCTCTCCGCCGACAAGCCTCTGGTCGTTTACAGGCTGAAGCGGTCCGCAGGGGGTATGGTCGAGAGCAGCTCCATGCGGGTGGCCATGAAGAAGGCTGAGGTGCCGCCAGCCGGAGCAGGTCAACATCGCATCGTGAGGGCTTTTTCGAGAGATTCCATGCAGCATCCGAGCTGCGCCAGTACAGACAGGACTTTGAGCTTTTCGCATGTCGCAGGCATGGCTGCGAACACGTCTTTGTGGGCCGCGCGCCTTCAAGGCTGCAAAGACTTGGAATGTCATGGATGGGGTAGGCCGGTAGTGCATGAGCGAGGTTTCAAGATCTCTGCAGAGCATTACCAACAAGAAGCCCTTCATCGTGTTCTTTTTCCTGCTAGGTTCTTAAATCTGCACAGATGTCGATGCACCGTTGTTCAGTTCCATGTCAACAAACTGCTGCTGCAAAGCACTGAGGCTCACGGTCTATATTCTCGTTTTTCCAGATCTCATCCAGATTTTAACAAACAGCGACGCAGATGCTCTTCCGCCTTGTTACTTCGCTTGAATTGCCAGACAGTGCCGTGGTAAAGCGGGTCTCATGCCAGAAAACGCTCCTCACAGCGAACACCATTGTCTTCTTTCTGTACCTTGGCAGAACTTTCTCGGGCTTGAGAGTCGAGTTTCCGCTCTGACAGGTTCTTGTTCGAGCTCATCCTCATTGTGTCTGTGGAAGGCCTTGCCTTCTATCGCACTATTGGGCAGCCATCCGCAACACCAGCAACGCCATCAGGAAGCTACATATTGTCGATACCCTTTGTACTGGATGCTGTGCGGCACCCAGGCATTGTGCGAAGTGCTGCACTGTGCGTTGCTAAGCTAGGATATTGTTGGTGATGAGGTTTCGCTGGTCAGCATCTTTGCTGACACATGGCCGGGACCCTGGCCAAGCTGATTTGATTTACCGTCCCGGGACAGCCATTCGCGTGCCGGTGTGCTGAGCGGCAATCTGTCCAGCCTGATGCCTGATCCAGACGTGGAGGGAGGGTGCGGAGGCATGGCTGCAGTGGCGGCGGAAGCGTTGGCGACCCAAGGATCCAATGCATCCTGTAAGAACCTGCCAGTTCCATGTGCCGACCACGTCGCAACGCTTGGAGATAGCCTTTTTATAATAATAAACACAAGCCCGAAACGCTGATTTGGCACGAATTTGATGTTGGGTGGAACCATTTTGGCCGGTACGCCAGACCGGCTGCCATGAGGGACGGGGTGTCCCGACCACACGCGTACATATCAACAAATCCCTTAAGAGGAAAGCACGAACACGAACGGCCATCGAACAGCATGTCCAAGGTTCATGGCCGAAATTGCGGTGGACACGAAGAGCTCATCGCTCACGAAACTAGCGGCGGAGCTCAGAAGGGCGACTGACAGAGGTAGACTTCAGCATACTCCTTCGCCATTGGGCCGGTGTGGATGCAGGCGCGATCCTCCAGGATAGCACGGATTGCCAGAATCGGAAGAGTGGCTCGAGAGACTCGGTCGCACAAGTGAGCTTAGAGTGAGCCATCCTTTCTTGAGTTTCTTGCTTCTACAGAGCCCAAATCCAAACCAAATCTTAGTTTGTGTAATAACCTTTGACCAGACATGCCCATGCGGTCTTTTGCCACACCAGGTCACCAAGCTGATTCCACGCGTGCTCAAGCTTTGCAGGACACGTGCTTTTTTAGTGCGTGCTTGCACGTGCCTGAAAGAAACTGGGTGTGCAAAAAGATCGTCACGTTGCTTGTCGAGGAAGCAGAGCAATGCACTTGCCGAACAGCTGCTGTTGCGGTGCAGACCCTGGAGCAGAAGAACTGGCCTGGGCATGCCTGGGCCTTCTGTGACATTCGAGACCTTTCGAGGCGCTTGTGGCGTCTTTTCCAATACTTGGACACGGCTCGCAGGGGTCCTGGCTTCTCGAAAGGTCTAGATTCGTTTAAAGCTGGCCCCATCTGGTTGCATCAAGGGGATGGCAAGCTCTCCGTTTTCGATTTGAAGATTTTCTACTTGGCCCTTTTACAGGCCGGGTGTGCCGAACTTGGCACATGCTGCGGTTCCTTGCCATGTGGCCAGGAGTGTCCTCACGTGCGCCCGGATAAGAGTGATGTAGTCAAGATACTCGAGAAGGCTCGTGGCAATCGTAAGACAGAGTTCCCGATCCTTGTGCATATACCGCTGTGAGGATTCTGAGCTTTTGTTGAATTGTGGCCAAGACGAAAGTGGTCATACGAACGAGCTTAGCCAGATCCTGAGGAAGATGGTGCTGAGCACATGCTGTGCATTTCCATGTAACAGAAGTATTCTGTTAATTGTTGATTCGGAAGTTCCACGCGACTCCGTCCCTCCGCTGCATCCATCTTTGCCAAGCGAACTCGAAGGTCAACCGCCTTAATCCAACCAGCCCTGGAGCGATCGGCAGGACACGAAGGAATGGCGACCAAAATGCAGGAGACACGGCCCCAGCGTCTGTCAGAGACAGCGCGGGCAACCTTTCGAAGCACGAAATCCGGGAACTACCAAATCAGAAAAGGCAAAGGGAACAAATGCTCGAACCCAAACCCAAATCGCGAATTGACTTGACGTGGGCGAGTCGCAAGCGATAAGCTGAAGCCAACTAAGAACCTTCTCTTAGCGTCGACGTTTTCAGCGAGATCCTGATGCAGACCAAGCTAGGCCACTGTGGCAGTGACCTGCATGAACGTTAGCAAGCCTGCCAGCCTTGGCAGGGGTGCATCTGGTTGAGTTTCATCGTCAAGATTTGGAAAGCGATGGTGGCAGTGTGCCCAACCCAGTACAGCCTTCGGAGCATTGCTTTCCTCGCTTAAGTCTTCTTGACTCCTCTTAGCTCCTCTTGAGTGTTGAGGTCTGGGCACTGACTCAAAGGCTGAGCGACAGTACTGCCATGAAGGCACATCCTTGGACCTTGACCTTCTTCTTGCTACATTGAATCATGTCTGAAATCCTACAAGTACAAGCTGTTGCAGAAGATCGGCAGAAGGTCTGTGTCGGAATCTTGGCGCTGGTGGCAACCATGTCGCTGCTGGAGGCTAGTTTCTGGAGGTCATGCCTGATGTGCTGCTACTCAGTTCGCTGCACTGCGTGAGGTAGACATCGTTGACTATGCTCCTTCCCATGGGTTCTTGGCTCAACCGCACTGCCTTGTGCGCGTTGCGTCGCGTTGTTTTGGCACCGAGGCTTACGCAGTTGGACAAGATTGCCAGGGAAGTCCATGCACAGGCGAATGCCTGCCGCTGCTTGCCTCCCGGGCCAGTGATGGCCAGTGGAGCATGGTCAACGATTTTTTTCTTGCAGGGCCCGGCTGGCGACTGGGCACACCTGTGTGTCCGAAACTCAGCATCTAAATCCAAAGCACAATGCCACACTTTCCATCATGGCAACAAGGAACCTACAAAGGCCTGTAAAGGTAGCAGGGCAAGGACATGTCAACATCGTTTCGCGAACCGGGCAGTTCTGAAGCACGAAGCTTGTTGCATCTGCACGGTGAGAGTTTTTCAACGATTAGAAGGGTTCCAGGCTCCGCAGAAGTCGGCAGTCGCAGCTTCGGGGGCTGTTTGAGATGGCATGCCAAGCTTGCGAGTCCCACCTACAAACTGGCTTGTTGCACGACTTCTGAATTGTGCGAATCGTCAGAGACTTCCGAGTGGAACACGTCCGAATCAAAGATCGAAAGACTATACGCGTCCGACAGATGAGTCACGAGCTTCGCGACACAACTATCTTGGGTCAGGAGAGAACTAAATGTAGCGATGTGTTACCCTGACGGGATCGAAGCTCCCAGCACATGACGAACAGACGCTGCGCTATTACAGCTTGCGCTTCGAAAGTGGGAAACAAGTTTCGGTCTCGGTTTGACCTTATCTGTGCTTTGCAGCGAAAGCATGATGTGCAGCGCTGGAAAGGACGGCTTAGACGGAATGCGCCTGAATGCGTAGATTCGTGATGCTGTCGTAAGGCGCAGATAGATGTTTACGCCCGGCGGCGTGCTCAGCGCTTCGTTGTATGACATGCCTCGGGCTAGTTCTGGCATCTTACGGTTCCGCTGGTCATGGTTCAGCATACAGCATCTTTGGCATATTCGAGTGCCCAGCTGTGAGTGCGGGCTTGCTCAGACACAACGCGGTGATGTACCTCTACCTGGATGGAAGCTTTCTGAGTTGTGTGTGGTATGGTCAGCATTGCACGTTCAACACGGGTCAGCTCTAACCAGTCGTGTGGTCAGTGCGCAGGCTGGGAGCACTTCGAAGGTGGCAACTGCTTGACGGCTCAAGCCGGGTGCTGTGTGTCAAGGACTATGTCGCTGGCGGTTTTTGGAGGGTGCTCGGGATCTCAGGCACGGCAGATTTCGCCCGAGCTTGCTCTCGCGCGGACCGACTTGCTGGCCGCCGAGGCAACGCGGCGAAGTAGCTACGAAGTATCTCTCTCTCTCTCTCTCTTTTCTTCTTCGTCTTCCATTTCTGCTTCACTGCTTCCATGAACAAGGCGAAGCTTCGCCCGACAGAGATCGAGAAGCCCGGCGCTTGAGACGGTCCTTCCTTGTCATCTCCCCTCTCATGGCGCCTCTACCGCCGTCACTTCCGGCCTAAATAGCGCTGTCCCCTCTCTCAGGACGTGCTGCGTCCTCAGCAGGCTGGTGGACGACTGCGACGAGTTGCCACTCTTGGAGGGGAACAGGACAGAGAGCTGAGTTTCTGCGCTTCGGATTCTTGAGCTTTTGGCTGAGAGGACTGGCAGCCCGGACCTTTGAAGGATTCTCCCGGAGCTTTGCTGGCGTATCTCGCACCGCTGTCTGAGGCCTTTCTTTGGTAGACCTGTCGGAGAAGGCCAAGGCAAGCAGAAGCGGCAGCGTGAAACCGCAAATCATGCAAATTGAAGATTCCATGCCATGGACAGGAAGCTGCGTTCTGGTCCTTGATGACAGTTCTTGCAGTGTTGATTCAGATCCCCCTTTCAGCGCGAGACTCACTGGATTACACGATTCAACTTGATGCATTGTGCTCCGTCGTCCTCTGTGGTGCTAAGGTTTATGTGCTCAATGTGAAGATCTCAACGTGATCTCCTCAGTGAGGCAAGAGGCATAACAGGCTGCTGTCCAAGCATCCACCAGTGCAAATTAACATGGACTATGAAGGGAGAGATGGTGGTTGTAGATTGATCACAAACCACAGTCAGGTTTTCGACCACTTTGTTGCAGCCCCTTCGATCTCTGGTGGACGACATGGTGGCGATGTCAAGCCTGGAATTGGCCGAAAACTCATGGGCGACCGCCCTTTGCCGCCCTCTGCCCTTCTGCCCTTGCCTTGTTGTCAGGTTGGCATCGACGATCACACTGCCCCCGGCACTGGGATGTTGAGCAGCAAAACCTCGAAAGACAAAATCAAGACTGCGGAGGATGCAAGCATGTTTCGGGAAGTGGCTCCTTTGCATTGCAGGGCGCCTGGGATTGCAGGAGCTTGAGAACCTCAACACGGCTTTCCGTGCCATGCGCAGCGCTATCAGGCAACCGGCAGCTTGCCGATGTAACTCAGATTTGTGTGAAAGAGAAGGTGAGGACTGCAGCGATTGATTTCATAGAACTCTGGAGCGAATTGAGAGATATTACGAGGGCAAGCGGCTGCACCTGTGACGACTTGTACCCCCGAATCAGCACGTACCTGTCTCTCCTTGCGTGTATTCGTGTGTCGGAATGGCATCGCAGTTAAACATGCATGTTAGTTCAATGTTTCTTAAGTTTACCTTATTGACTCTGTGTGCTACAGAGTTGTTTCGGCATGCATCCACGTGCTTGCTGTTTGGGAGAGTTCCCTGTGTTGGTTCCGTGCACTGGCTGCACGTTGGCACTGATCTTCGGCGGGCCTCCGATGGCTCCCGTCGCTCGTCGTGCCCACGTCGCCTAACGGTGTGTCACAGTGCTATACATCCCACTGAGAGAGACGAGATTCGTTCACGTTTGCATCAACGCTACAGCCACTTTCGAAACATCGATTCCCAAATAATAGAAAACCTGACAAGAATTCCTTGAGTGCGATTTGAGTGGGAACACATTTCCAAGCACACCGCGCTGTAGCTCGATGGGTAAGAGCAGAACGGCAACTATGAGGTTTTGTGAAGCCCAGTATTGGATGCACAGCTCTTGGGAATGCAGGGCTCCGGAAACATCTAGAAGCCAGGGTCCTGCAATTTGCAACAACCAACCATTTGGAAAATGTCTTTCTTCAAGACTGTCAATGCAACACTTTTGCAAAGGTTGATAGTCCTTGTGTGCCTGCTTGAACTATCCCGCGTCCTGTGTAGCTTGATGGGTCTAGGTCGCTATAGATAGGCAGGTCGACGCGGGACATCGTGCCATGAATGGCGGGGACAGTGAGACCGAAAAGCGCAGCCGGCAGGTCCTGGTCGCTTTTTGTTCCCCCGTCTGTGGTGGAACGCTTCTACGATGCAGGCCTAGAGGCCAGGTAGCACGTGGCATGAGGCTTCGAGCAGTGGCGAACTGTTGCGCAAAGAGGCGAAAGTTGGAGTAACCAGATGCGAGGCCTCGTCCTCAGTGCCAGACTGGCAGCGCGAGATCAAAAAGTAGTTACACTCCGTGTTTCGTGCTATGTGCCGACGAAAAACTCGGTTTGCTCCCACCGCCAATGCTGTGGGAACTCAGGTAGAACATAAGTCTGAAAAGGTATCAGTTGCTGAAGAGATTGTGCAAGGTACATGCCGTGTCGACCGCAATTGCACACCTTCCTTTGCAAGGTCACGGTGTTGTTCTGTGACATCGAAGGCTTCGAGGACATACGAACAGACATTCCAAGTAGTTCCACGTTTCTTCGGGCTTTTGGCTTAAATGGCTTAAATCGTAGTTTTTTCCTTGGGTTTGCTACTTCTTCCGGCCATCCACTTCAAGAGCTCTCATCCTCTTTTTGTTTGCTTTGATTTTTTCTGTTTTTTCCTAGCTTTTGGACTTCGGACTTTGGATTTTGCAGTTCTTGCATTTTCAGCTTCGAGTGATTCCGTGCCTTCCGTGCAGTTGGGATGAGGGGGTGCGGGGGTGCCTTTTCTCATTCCGAGGGTCACAGCAGGGCCCAGGCCTAGGGATTTGGTGCAAGCGTGCAATGCGTGCAAGGGCGGAGTCTTTTCTTTACACCCGCAACCCTAAACCCAAAAAAACCATCATTCTCTCCAAAACCTTAAGGCTTAGAGTTGGTGGCTTTCGATCTTTTAAATCCTCCTTTCTCAGTCCGCAGAGCCGGCGGTCTGCAGTCCTACGTTCCTGCGATTGCAGTTTTGGGCCTCCCAACTGCTGCTTTGACTGGTTCCCAGTCCTCCTGAACTCTGGCAAAAGTTAAGGTGCATGTCGATGCATCTTTCAGTGCACATCGTGCAGATGTGACCCAAAAACCGTACAACTTCATTCAAACTCTGCTTGCTTCCTGTTGTAACGCCCCGAATTATTTTTCAAAATCATCACTCTCAAAGCACTCTGGTTCCGTCAGGCCCCAACATCCTGTAAAACACAGTGCAAAAGCCGCGTCTTTACCTCTTGAAGCATTTGTCGACCGGTGGCCGCTCAAGGCGCGTATGCTAAGTAGATGCGCGGATTTTTCCTTTTGATTCCAGGAGACTTGTCGGGAGATGGATCCCGACGCCGTCCTGAGCAAGCTCACAGGCTTGGTAGCCTGACATTTGATGACAGCTGGCGTATTGCCAGATGGTGTGAGGGATTCCTCATAGCAAAGTCAATCCCTCCAGACTCGATTGAGCTTTGTGGTCTTGTTAAGCAGCGTGTACCAGGAATGCTTGACAGCAGAGATTTGTGAGAGGCGTCTTGGGAACAATCGCAGATGAAATACAGCTCCAGAATGGGACGTTTCTGGAGTTCATCAGCGATGAGGCATGGGCTGACGCGGCCCTGGGGTTGGTACCGGGAAAGAGTTCCACAACCCGTTGCAGGTCATGGCCGTGTTCAATGCGCCGAACAAGCTGCCTAACCACGCCCGCCGCACAGTCAGGTTCTGCAGCAGGCTGCATGTTAATTAACATGAAAAACGCAAGGTGAGCAGACGGCATAATGGTGGTTGTGGTTGTGGTTGTTGTTGTTGTTGCTGCAGTTGTTGCAAATGCTGCCGCCGCCGCGGGTTGCGTGCGAGAGAGGTCCGACGGCCCTTGCCTTTCCTTCCGTCACTTCTGCCTTCCTCTGCCTGCAGAAATGCCCTTAACCCCACTCGCTTGCGCGATGCGTCCGTCGCGTCAAGGAAGGGAGGGAGGGACGGAGGGAGGGAGGAAAGAAGGAAGGGAGAGAGACAGAGAGTCCACAGAGTTGGAATGCCTGGAGGAGGCCAGGTGTAGGCCTTTCGTTTTGCAGCCAAGGTTGGGGCGAAGGAACAGTTAACCCAGGGAGTCTACTGCAGTGCCCGACTTTGTTGCCGATTGGGTTGAAGCTCGCCGCGCAGGGCCCCCCCGAAGGAGCCACGACTGAAGGTGGTTGGGCCTAGGGCTTAAGGAGAAGCGGAGGATGAAGTGGGTCACTACTACGAGTAATCCACCCGCAAACAGCTTAACCCCAACACCTCAACCTAGACCTTACTCCTGCCGTTCTCAACCTAAACCCCAAAGGAATAAAACCTTTGTCTTTGGAAATGGGTGTATTTTGTAGAAGATGTAGCTATTCGTCAGTACCTACCGTCGTTGTATGGCTCAAGAAAAATGCGTTTGCTTTCTGGCTGTTCTGCCTGTAAACATAGGTTTTCAGCCGTAGGTCTCACTTTGTGATAGTAGTTGCTATGGATGCTCCCCTAAGTCCTGCAGGCCTTCACGCGATAAGTATATCAGCGGCTCGCGAAGACACCGAGGAAATCGCATCGTACCCTGCTATGTCCGTCCAATACGACGGCACGGATACTGTCGCGATCGGTCCCCGGGAGGGTGGCCAAGGCATGCCGCTCACGGCAGAATCCTTGGCAACCCGCAGAAATGCACCAGGTGCCGTGTCAGAGTGGGCGCATGTGACAAGCCCTACTCATGCTCGCGCGTCCTTGGCCGGATCGCCTAAACAGATCAACATGGCCCAGAATTCACCCAGCGAATTTCATAGTATCGCAAACTACTATCAGCACAACGTTCTAGCGCCAACTTTGCACCAACAGCTTCTCCTTCAACAGAACGATTCAGGACCAGCTGTGGAGGCCGTAGCCGAAGCTAGACACTCAGCACTCACGACTGAGGCAAGTTCAATTCATAGGGAGCAAGCAGATCAATCAGCTTCAGGCTCAGGCCGTTTCGAGCGCTACCCAACTTAGGTTGGAATTCCTTCAGGCGGAAAACCGTCTCCAGAATCAGGAGGATGCACTCCGATCAGCCAGCGAGAGCTTGGCTAACAAACATACTGAAGAAGTCTCTCAGATGCAGAGAGAAGTGATGGACTACAAGATCCGTCTCCATCAAGCAGAAGCGACTGCTTCAGAGGTTGTGCGACAGGCCGAACGTGAATTGGCCAATCGCGCTAGAGCCAGCCAAAACACCGTCGAGAGCATGACTGGAGAGTTGAACCATCTCAAATCTGAGATGGGAACCGTCATTCAAGCACATAGGATTCAGAACGAAGCAGTCTCAAGGCTCGAGCGAACTAACGCAGAGCTGCGAACTCGCCTGGCGGAAGCTGTGGCCAACTCACCTACAGCCCCTGCCACTGCGCCTCGGAACGCCGGGCGGTCATGGTTCACCTCCCGGAAGTGATGGCAATGACGAATCCGATGACGACAACCGCAAAAAGAAGAAGAAGGACAAAAAAAGAAGAAAAAGAAAAGAGACTCATCTGATTCTTCTTCTTCATCGTCCTTCGGCCTATCCAAGAAGGATCTATTGAAGATGCTTAAGAAGGTTACCAAGTCTAAGAAAGACAAGGATGACGATGAGGAAACTGAAGTCACACGGGGTAGATCTAAGGTGAAGGAAGCTGAAAAGATTGTTTTCCCTAAGTTTCCTCAACCCGAAAACTACCGTAACTGGAGACTTCGTGCACGCGAAGCCGTGGTTGCAGCCTCTGATCGTCCTGACGAAGCCTTCGAGTGGTTGGATGAAGTGTGGAAGGAAGACACGACCGAGGAATACCTTCGTGATCCGAAAGGTTTCACAACGCTTGACGCGAAGATCCTCTCAGCGATCACCAGCGTGTTGGAGGGTGATTTCGCCCGCCAGACTTTTAAAGAGAGAGAGGGACACGAAGGACGTCTCGTTCGTGGTCGTCAGATCCTTCACAAGCTCAATGCTTATCTTTCCACGAATGCACTTCATGGATCCGTCTATGACATGGAAGATCTGCTGAATGTTGTTATGTATGATCAAAGAATCTCGTGCAGTTTATCCGAAATTGGGGCACCGTCCTCTCGGGTATGAAGAAATCTCCTGCCGGTGACGTTCTTCAGCCTCTCCTCCATCGTCAGGTCAAAATGGCAAAGATGCTTTCTCATGACATCGCCGTTTACGAAAGGGCCATTGATGGATCACCAGAGAAAACTTATGAATTTCTGTATAACGCTGTGAACAGACTCATCAAGATCAAGAGGCTTGAGCGCAACCGGGAACGGATTGCAAAGCAGGCCGCCGCAGGTATGCCCAGTGCCCCCGCACCGCTAAAGCGGGTGCCTAGAGGTTTCTGCGTTGACTTTGTTCGCAACGGATCATGCAGTAAAGACCAATGTACCTACAAACATCAGATGCCTAACAAGCCACGTGGTAGGTCGCAGAGCAAAGGCAAAGGCAAAGGCCGTGGCCAGTCGCCCTCCGGAAGGGGGAGCCCAAGCGCAGCAAATGCAACAAAGGCGACAAGTGCCGATTCATTCACAAAGGCCAGCCCTCTGCTCCGGCCTCGAGCAGTGAAAAGAAGAAAAAGAAAGAGAAGAAAGAGAAGAACAGGAAGAAGTCCCGATCCAGCTCCAAAAGCTCCAAGGGTAGCCAACGTTCCAAGGGAAGCAAGGGCTCCGGGGGCAGTAAGGGCTCGAGCGGACGGAAACCAAAACCTTCACTTCCTGCCGCCGTTTGTCTCTTAGGCGCACTCGTCGCAGGTTCGGCACCCCAAGCCGATGCATTCGCCTTCCGGAAGGAAGTGCCGATCTTTCACGACCAGTGTACCAACGCTGCGCACCTTGCTATGGCATCTGTTCGGTTTTCGAACACGGCCGAATACCACTACATTCCCACTCCTGTGGAAGAGTCGAATTGGCGGGGAGTGGAAATCCAGTCAAGGGTTTTCGACAGAGAATACCCCGTCAAGTATAGGCCAAAGACGGATGGGCAGGATGTACGGGACGCTCTCGCCACAGCGAAGATGCTGCGGTCCACGATTGAGGCAATGAATCAAGGAGCGTTCGGGTGTTCATGTTGTATAGCACCTGGGTTGTCAGTTGGTTGTCCTGCTAGGGGTGACCAGGCAGATCCCACTATCGAGATGGAGTGGATTGCAGACACTGGCAGTGCTCAGGGTTTGATCTCAGAGAGTGTGTTAGCTGAGGTGAAGGAATTTAAGTCCGAAAGGCCTATCAACATGATCACGGCTAACGGTCCTAACTATGCCGACAAACAGTGCAAAGTTAGGGTTCCTTCCATCAGCACGACTGCTGAGCCTTACGTTTTACCCGATTCACCATCTGTTCTTTCGGTTGGACAAAAGTGCATGGAAGAAGGGTTTGACTTCGTGTGGAGAGCAAATTGTAGACCGTACTTCAGAGATTCGAATGGGAATAAGGTCTACATGGACGTAGGGGATAATGTTCCTTATCTGAAGTCCTGGAAGGAAAACGTTGCTCTTCCTGTGAAGGTTCACAACGAGTCTATTGTGCCTGCGCCGCCAGCCGAGAGGCCCGGCAAAGGTATAGAAGAGTGTGAGAAAATCGCGAAAGAGCTATTAGACAATCTTGATTTCCAATGCAAGTCGTGTCTAAAGCTACTGCAATCGATGAAGTGCAAGCCGTCAAAGAGTAACAGACTTTCAGTCACAAAGAGTGGCAAACACACCGACGGAAACGTCGAGTACATTGTGCTTGGCGCATTCGCGCACGGTGGTGTTCAAGGAATCACAAAGCGTACGCATCAGTATGCTAATGCCACCCGGTATCTCAATGCATTCCTAGAGAATCACGGGGTGGCCGGTGCTTGTTCGTCGATTCGCATTAACCACGGATCATCGGTTAAGGTGCACAAAGACGCGCGCAACATGAAAGATTCCAAGAACCACACGATCAGTCGGCAACTTTGAAGGTGGCGAAGTTTGGATCCATGATCCCGCTGCCCGAGAGGGTGAGCCGAAAGTTATCCCACAGAAGGTGGGACTGAGAATGCTGTACGGTGTTAAGCTCGTGAGGTTCAATCCCAAGACCTATCATTGTGTCGTTCCCTGGAAAGGGGACAGGTGGAGCGCTACAGCGTACGTCAACAGAGCCGTTCCCAAGCTTCAGAGTGATGAGGTTTCAAAGCTTCGGAGATATGGATTCAGCATCTCTAAGCGTGCCGCTATTCCTGCCCCAGTTCCTGATCCGGAGGACGATCGTGTTCTTGAGGACCTCGTGACAAGGCCCTCTGCACCTAGGCAGATGAGCCTAGAACCAAGCCTAAGGTGAAGATCAGAGATTCTGAGAAAAAGAAAAAGAAAACTGAAAAGTCCGATGAGGGCAAACCAAGCTCCAAAGAACTCGCGGATGATTTTGACAAGATCCTTGAAGAACTTGACATTGAGAATACAAAGAAAGATCAGACTCCGCAGATCGATGAACAGGAGCATCTCAGTCGAATGATCGATGAGTTTGCCTCGGACATTGAACCCGATGAGCCGCCTAAGCCGGATCCTGGACGACCCCCTGGTGGGGAGTCTCAGGTCCCAGATGGTGAAGGTAGTTCTGATCCCAAAGTGTTGAAAGGAATTGAGAAGTTGAAGAAGGAAGCTACTTCGTTGCATCACATGATGACACACATCCCTAAGAATCCCTATTGTTCGGTATGCAATCAGGCCAAGATGTACAAGACCCCAGGTTACAAGACTGACGGTGTTCGTTCCGTTGAGGCCTCCAGCTCCGACCATGTGGTGATCTACAGGGATAGTCATCAGGTCATTGAGGAAGCTAGGTTAGCTCTCGTGATTAAAGATGTTGCGACTTCATTTATGTATGCGTACCCTTCAGCTCTCAAGGATGAGATGGGGTGCAAATCTGCGCTTCAGCATTTCGTTTCGAGTAAGGACAAGGTTGGTGTATTCTACAGTGACAATGCCAAAGGGCTCGTGAGGAGCGCTCTGTCCCTAGGTTGGAGACATGAGAAAAGCAAGAAATATATCCACCAGTCCAACTCGATGGCCGAAAGGGCAGTCAAGGCAACATCAGAGGGCACAAGGTGTAACCTATTGCAAGCCGGGCTGTCCCATGTCTATTGGCCTCAAGCCCTCGAACATGCGTGTGCCGCATTCAGTATTCTCCATGGTATCTCAGATTTGGTAATGCCTTTCCTGGCAAGACACTTCCTTTTGGATGTCGCGTCGACTATTGGGTTGGTCCCAAAGCTCAGCGCAAAGACCGCCCCAGGTTCGAGCCAACTTCCGAGCCTGGAGTGTTCATCGGCTACCATTTTCAGCCTGGTATGAAATGGAAGAAGGAGATTGTTGTGCTTCCCATCAAAGAGTTAAACAGGAATGACTTCCATGAATGCTTGAAGCCAGTCCTTGCAAGTCAATTCAGTGTTCCGGAAGGGGGTTTCACATTTCCTATGAAGGATCGCTATGAGAAGGTTCGGACCGGTCATGCTACTGATGCTCTGGAAGGTCCTTACACAACTCCTCTCGAAAATCAGGATGCTGAGTTGGCCGAAGAACAGAAGGCCGAGATAGCCAACGCAGACCGAAAGGTTGAGCGACCAAATGTCATTGACCCCGCTTCTGGCAAACTAGTTCCGTTACCAGAGGGAGGTCGCTTCTATGACTCCGGGGGGACTTTAGGTAGAAGGTACGGAGGGACTAGAGGTTCCACCAAGCCTGATGACATCCCTTCCCATTTGTGGGTCAACATGTCCAAAAGTCAGAAGAAGAAGGCTATTGATGAAGCCAACATGCATGCGTGCCGCGCTTCAGGAGATTGACGAAGGCGATGGCCGTGGATCAAGTACTGATCGGCCCGCTGGCGCGGCGTCTCGCGTGCACGATGTCTGGGGTATCTGTGGGGACACCCTCATAAGGTATCATTTCAAAACAAGAAACGAAGTGTTCTCTCCAGATCTCACTGATTGGCCGTTTGATCTAAGCAGGATTTCCAGTTCACGTTACACCAAGATCATTCCGTATGGTGGCGATAGCATCATGGATGATGAAGATGATTGGCGTAATGTTCGGAGGAGAAACAAGAAACTCCGATTCAAGTGGATTGGTCAAACGGGATGCCAATCAAAAAACACTTTTTTCAATCAAAAAATTTTTTTCCAATCAAAAAAAACTTTTTTCAATCAAAAAAAACTTTCCCTTTGTCATACAAGAAAAGAAGGGAGTATGGACGAAAGGACGGCAGGAAGGAAGGAAGGCAGGGAGGAAGGAAGGAAGGAAGGAAATAAGGAAGGCGAGAAGAGAGAGAAAGGAAGGAAGGAGGGAAGGAAGGAAGGAAGGCGAGGAGAGAGAGGGAGGAAGGAAGGAAGGAAGGAAGGAAGGAAAAAGGAAGGAAAAAAGGAAGGAAGGAAGGAAAGAAGGAAGGACGGATGGCAGGAAGGAAAGGAAGGAAAGGAAGGAAAGGAAGGAAAGGAAGGAAAGGAAGGAAGGCCACCACCACCACCACCACCACCACCGCCAGCACCGCGATTACTACTACTACTACTACTACTACTACTACTACTACCACTACCACTACCACTACCACTACCACTACTACTACTACTACTACTACTACTACTACTACTACGACTACTACGACTACTACTACTACTACTACTAGTACTACTACTAGTGTTGATGATATAAATCCTGCATTAACTTAAGGACCCTAAACTATGGGAATTATGGTATATTCCCTATTATGGGTAATGCAGGATTTATATTATCAACCGTACTGCTACCAGTACCACTACCACTACCACTACCACTACTACTACTACGACTACTACTACTACTACTACTACTACTATTACTGTTACTACTACTACTACTACTACTACTACTATTACTATTACTGCTGCCATGACTAAAGCCAGTACAGCTAGTGCTGCTACTACTACTACGACGACGACGACGGCTACTACTACTACTACTACTACTACTATTACTATTACTGCTGCCATGACTAAAGCCAGTACAGCTAGTGCTGCTACTACTACTACGACGACGACGACGGCTACTACTACTACTACTACTACTACTACTACTACGACTACTACTCTTACTACCGCCATTACTAGAGCGAGTACAGCCAGTGCTACTACTAGTACTCCTGCTCCTGCTCCTACTACTACTACTACTACCACTACGACTACTACTACTACTACTACTACCTCCGACAACGACGACGACTACTACCACTGTTACTACTACTTTGACTAATTCTACTTTTATCACTATTCGCACAAATAGTACTACTACCTCTACTACTACTACTACTACTACTACTGCGACTACTACTACTACCACCACTACTATTATTATTATTACTACTACTACTACTGCTACTATTACTACTATTACTACTATTACTACTATTACTACTATTACTACTATTACTACTATTACTACTACTACTACGACGACGACTACTACTACTACTACGACAACTACGACTACGACTNACTATTACTACTATTACTACTATTACTACTATTACTACTATTACTACTATTACTACTACTACTACGACGACGACTACTACTACTACTACGACAACTACGACTACGACTAGTACTGAAAGCTTTTTTTGATGGGGACGAAATCTCCGGATGCTCCTAGGCTTGCCTGTAAACTGGTAGAGAAAGTTTTTTTGATTGGGAAAAAGTTTTTTTGATTGGCTAAAAAGTTTTTGTTGATTTTTGAGGAAAGTTTTTTTTTGACTGAAAAAGTTTTTTTTTTGATGGGTTTCCCCTGGTCAAACTGTGTTTAAGATTAAGCCTGCACGGAATCCCGCTCCTAGCGGAGATGGCTCCTTCCCAGCAATGCCTGCACGCTCTGCGCCAGTTTCGCATGACGAGATCATGAACCTTATGGCCATGGTTGCAAGACCTGTTGGCAAAAAGGAGCTCATGCAGAAACCAAAGGCACAGGCTTCCCTCGATGTCGAGTGGGAAAAGCTAATGAAGAAGAAGGCTTGGGAAATGGAGTTTGTTCAAGAATGGGAAGAGGTGTCAGGCAGAGCTCAAAAGAGCGGACGAAAAGTCCATGTTGGTAGGATCTTTGAGATTTGCGTTGGGAAAGGTAGTGAACTCCCGGAAGGGGACCCTCTCCGTAAGTTCAAAGGACGAACTGTCTTTCAGGGCGACAATGTTAAGGATGAGAGTAATGACACCGCTTTGTTCAGCGAATTGGGTTCTAGCCCAGCCACCATGGAAGCCGGCAAGACTGTTGATGCTTACGGGCACATGCCCGGGAATGCTTGCGAGCAGGCCGATGGGAAACAGGCCTACACGCAGACCAAGCTTAAGGGAGTTGAGACTTGGGTTCGTCTACCTATTGAATGCTGGCCGAAAGGATGGCGTGGTAAATACGTAAATACAAGGATCCTGTAATCAAACTTGTTCTTGCTCTATATGGGCACCCTGATAGCGGAGGCTTCTGGGAACAGCACTGTGAAAAGATGTTGAAAGAGGTTGGGTTTCACCTCGTCTTTCCTGCTGCATGGCCGTCAGTCTTTTACCATCCTGACCTTAAGCTTTTGCTTGCGGTTTATGTTGATGACTTCAAGATGGCAGGGCCAAAACAAAACATGGCTAAAGGATGGGAGTTGATATCTTCCAAGATTGACATGGATACTCCTCCGCCCCTGGGTAGATATCTGGGCTGCGAGCACATATCCGCATCTTCGTCGCTTGAGAAAGCAGACCATCCGTTTGCTCATGTCTTTGACAAGAATGCGCCTGACCCTGCAGCTAAACCTTCGACTGCCGCCGCTGTACAGGATTATACAGAATACTATCCGGAACAAGGTGTCCTTGTTCGGCACCATCTTCAGCCCCGCAAAGCTTTGTATCATCTCAGATCAGAAGAGGCAAAGGCAATGAACCTTGGAAAATCACGACTCACGGAAGTGAAGTCTTTGTCTTATCCAGATTCGGTTGACGAAATCTGGGATGAACATGGCCAACACAGAAAGCGGGGGGAACTATGGATTGGTAGTACTTATCTGTTGTCAAATGATCATACCCGCGCATCTGCACTTGCTGCTGTCAAGAAAGTGCGGGACAAAACAAAAGCCAAGAAGGCTGCTAGGAAACAAGCCTTTTACGATGTCAATCAGCTTGACGCCGGAAAGGGGTGCAGGACTGCGCCCACCAAGCAAGTCATCTACGATATGAGTTCGTTCTTGCAACAAGCCATAGACCGCTACAAGGAACTTGCGGGGCCTGAGTTTCACAACCTCAAAAAGGCCGCGACTCCGTTCTACGATGACAAGATTGCTCGCCCGGTGGAAGCTGAGGCAGAAGTTAAGGGCAAACTAGCTCCATTCGCCAGTCGCGTGCTCATGAAGCTTCTGTTCGCGGTTCGCATGGCGCGGTTCGACTTGTTGAGAGCCGTGCAAGGACTTGCTAGTCGGGTTACTAAATGGTCCTCGGATTGTGACAAGGCTTTACGTCGTCTGATGTGTTACGTCCAAAGCACCGTTCACTATAAGATGTCGGGATTTGTGGGCGATAGCATTGACAAGTGCAATCTGTGGTTGTTTGCCGATTCGGATCATGCTGGCGAGCATGACAACCGCAGCACATCTGGGGGGTTCCTGGCTTTAGTCGGTCCCAACACTTACTTTCCCTTAAGTGCCTTTAGTAAGAAGCAAACTAGCACAGCCCTTAGTAGTACTGAGGCAGAAGTCGTCTGTGCTAATGTGCCGCTGCGTGCACTGGGGCTTCCTTCATCCGCACTTTGGAGTGTGCTCCTGAACCCCGGGGGGAGATACCAAGCAGCAACACGCCTCTCTAACGACAGGCAAAACCATTGACCTGTCCAAGGTCCCCGATACTGAGGTATCCAAGATCAAAACAACAGGGCGTCATCACCTGCCTGACGGCAGAAAAGTCCAGGTTCACACGGGTGTATCTTGTATCTCCGAGCCCACTGACCTCACGAGTCATCCTTTGAGAGACGTATGGGTTCAGAATAAGGGTAAGTGGACTAGGATTGAAGAAGCTGTCGCTTGGGAAGAGTTGCACAACATGTCTTACACCGTGCAATGTGATGTCCTACTTTGTATTTATCGTCGATCCGCAATGGATTATCGTCGCTTCGCGGAAGCTGAGGCAGACATGCACAAAGAGTTGGTCGGTGTCAGAGATCCGGGGGGTGTTGACATTGAAAGACTCGCTCCTAAGACTAGTTCGAAGGATATAGGTCTCATTGCTTGCATGCCCCACGCGATTGAGCCGATCATCCTAGAGGACAACCAAGCAACTATTAGAATCTTGGAGTCCGGCAAGTCACCTGCCTTCAGACACGCGGACAAAACCCAAAGAATAAATTTAGGTTGGATTGCAGAGCAATTCCGTCGTAAGCACTACAAGATGGCTTACATTAATACCATGCTTCAAGCAGCCGACATCCTGACCAAACCGTTGACGAATCTCGACAAGTGGTCTAGGGCTCTTCAACTTATGCGCGCTGGTCAAGAAAGATCAAAGTCCAGGAAAGCAGCGGCCGCCTCTCAGCCGCCGACGGGCGCGCTTGCAAGGCCCGACGATAAGACCAAAATGTTGATTGTGGAAGTGGCTTTGGATGGGGGGTCATTCATGAAGTCTTTGGATCGCAACAAACATCCATCAGTCAGTTGGATCACAATCTGTGGCCTTGACGAGATTAATTCCGTAATGAAGCGGAAGGATGCACTAAATGTTGCAAGAAGATTTCACAGGCAAGGGGTACCCATCCTAGTTTGGTTGCGTATTCCACCGTCTTCCCAGACTCATCCAGCAGCCTTCACTGTCCTAGCGGACGGGATGTCGACCGAGGAAATAGACAAGAAATTATTCAACAAAGCATGGGCCTCCTTTGTAGATGTCTCCACTGGTTTTGATGCGATTGGATCAGACTATGTAATCATGGCTGACAAAGACTGCGCCTTCCATTCGCACGAACGTGTTCAGAAGTGGTTAAGATCACACAAGTTGAATGACCGAACCCTCGACGCATGTGGGGTGAACTACATGGGCCCAGATGGTCTGTTGGCGAAGGTTCCCATCAGACTAAGTACTTCTGTTAAAGAGATCATAAGTACATTTGCTGTTCTGCAGTGCAGTGATAGGGACAACCACAAGAAGTGTCGAAGCTCCGACAGTCCTTACCACTTGCAGATCAGTGAAAAGCTCATCTCGAGTTATCAAGAGCATTGCATCAGCAAAGAATTGAAAGTTCCGAATTCAACTGCTATGGTAGCCATCGTATCTCAAGCACTCAAGCACTCAGCCTCCCCCCGTCTTCGTCTTGCTAGCGCGATGACCTCTGTGGATGCTTTCGCCCCTAACGTCGAGATGATCGATGATGTCGATGCCCGGGAGCGTGCGGACCTAGTTCCGCTTGGCCTTCCAGGACCCCGATCGCCTCGCCAGCGCGTTGGCAGAGCTGACCAAGCCCGCAGCCTTCAGGGACATTTCGAAGTTCATCAAAGAGCCCACCGTGAAAGACGATTACATGGCTCTGTTCTTGCGGTGCATTCCAGTCCACGAATGGCTCGGTCTCCGAGAGGAGTACCCAACGGAACGTTGGACAACTCTCTACGAGAAATGGCACGCTGAGAAGGGAGTGAAGGTCATGGACGATGCCAACGCCACTGGGGCATTGGTCCAAGACGCCTGCCTAGAGGGATGGCTTCCCAGAGCTTCCAAAAGCATCTAAATAAGGAAACAGGCCTTAATTAAGGTAATGCGCATTAATAAAACTCTTCTATTAAGCTGCTTTTTGTTAATTAAAGCGCAAAAGTCTTTATTNNNATAATGCCTTAATTAGAGACTTTTTCGGCGTCGATGTTTAAGCCTGGTTTTTAAGGGGCAAAAGCTTTTATTTAAGCTGCTTAATTATATACATAAATCGTACATGGGGAGGCAAGTGCTTCCTATACATGCATGAGGAGGCAAGTGCCTCCTATATATATCGATATGATCGATCGAGGAGGAGCCAGTTATATGATTGGCTATATGCATGCATGCACATATAAATTATTTTTTCACAC